>ML094139.1:10626-24450 GCA_003697995.1 Taxidea taxus jeffersonii
CTTACTGTGATTTTCAACTCCAGAATTTCCATTTAGTTCTTTTTTAAGATTTCTTTCTCTTTACTGATATTCTCTATGTGATGAGACATTGTTATTATACATTCTTTTAATTCTTTAAGCATGATTTCCTTTAGTTCTTTGAGCATATTTGTAATAGGTGCTTTGTTTTCTTATCCAACATCTGGCCTTCTCAAGACAGTTTCTATTGCTTGCTTTCCCCCCTGTTTATGGGTTACATCTTCCTATTTCTTTGCATGTTTCGTAATCTTTGTTGAAAACTAGAAATTTCAGATAATATATTGTAGCATCTCTGGATACTCTTACTTACTTTTCTGGACTTGCTTGGTGGAGTCTATTCCCTGCAGTATATGGCCTCCATGTTGCTTCTCAGAAGTTACAGCCTTGGACATATACACAGCATCATTACCACTGTGGTTTTAGCTGGGCTCCCTGGTTCTTTCACTAAGATCCCTGTTTAGCTTCTGGCAAATCTGTCTCTAGTGGTATCACACCCAGCTATTAGCCTACACTAATTGCTACTTCATTCCACTATTGTGTTTTTAATGATGCCTGTGCGCATAAATTGTTCCTCAATCTGACCCAATTATCATTGTACTCTATTGCAGGGGAGGGTGTTATCAGTCTTTGAGGCTGGTTTAGATCCTAGGATGATACTTCTTAGATCATTGCTGTTGTTGTTGTTTGTTAAATTTCTAGCTGGTCTGCCAGTCTACAACTGCTACTAGAATGATGGAGTTTCTAGTTCCCTCTTAATTACTCACCACCAAGAGCTTGATTGTTTCTGACAATAACCTCAGGGAAGAACTTTTCCACATAATGGTAGTTCATTTAAGGAGAGCTGAGGTACACTCCGTTCTTAAAAACCTGTCTTTCCTCTGGGCAGAATTTCTGCTACACTGAACTTGAACTGAGGTGGGGACAGCAGCCCACATCTCCCAGAGTGACACTCCTGCTTGTAAGAAGTTGATAGAAACAATGATAGCTACTTCTTTTCTCATCTTGTCTTAACCTAGCCTGGAAGCTTCAAACTTATGAGTGAGCTGAGGCAGAGGTAAACAGAGAAACAATATTTTTGGCCTGCCGCAGTAGGAGAAGCTGGGTGATAGAAAGTCCTTCTAGTCTTCTTGGCTCCAGCAGTCTAGTATAAAGTTTCTACAGCACAGAACTAGAGAGTAGGGTTGAGACGTTCCAGGGATCAAACTGTAGCTCAGTACTTGAAGATGGAGCTCCCTATTATTGGCCACACCCACCCAAAATAGAGTTTCAATCACACTGAACTGGAGATGGACAGAGAAAAGAGCAAGTAATGGTTCAAATGCCATAGACTCTTGCTGTTCTTACCTATATTTACTAGTTTCTAAATAAATATTCCTTCATTTGCTGTATGACATAAGGACATTTAATAAATTAAATAAATTGCACCAGCTATGGTTCTTTTGCTAGAAAATGGGACTACAGAGCTCATCATACCTCCATTCCAAAACAGGAACCCTCTCTGTTAGGTTTATAAACATTCCCCATAGTGACTTTATCCCTCTGACCTAAGACTCTGCCCTGGGCCAGAGGGTCTCATCAGAGCAGGCGGTGGAAAAAGACTGCCTGGACTCTGGGGTAGAAATTGGATCCAGAACCTCTTTGTAAATTTGTCTGTCCAAGTGGCACACCCCTTAAGGAGACTGAAGATCAGGCTAGGAGTGGGGGAACAGAGGGTGCCAGTCAAGGTAAGAATTCCACAAGGCTGTCCTCCAAGAACTGGCAAGAGGTAGGGTGTGGGGCTCACAAAAGAGAGACTGCAGATCCTTACAGCAAGGCAGTTTGGACTAGCTCCATTGACCCTTGAGGGAAAGAGCCACAGTGAGACTGACTTGGGCTACAAGGGACAAAGCACTTTCTTTTTTTTTTTATTTAAGCTTTTTTTATTTAAACATATAATGTAAACCCACCACCCTCTCCCAACCCCTCTTCCCCCCCACCCCCCTCAGTTTGTTTTATGACATTAAGAGTCTCTTTTGGTTTGTCTCCCTCCCCATCCCATCTTGTTTCATTTTTTCTTTTCCTACCACCTTAACCCCCACCCCGTTGCATCTCCACTTCCTCATATCAGGGAGATCATGTGATAATTGTCTTTCTCCAGTTGACAAAGCACTTTCTAAGGGCAAGGTACAGAAAGGGCTAACCCAGGAAGAAGTAAACTCCCTATCATCCTGAGGTTATTATCTAAGCAGAGAGCAGAGGGCCATGTGTGGAGGGTCCACTGGCATTCAGTAAGAGGTTGGACCCTAGGACCCTTGGGGAACCCATGGATTCTAAAATGCTCTGATCTTCCCATCTTTGGAAGACAAACCTGCCCAGTCCTGTCTGGCCTGGTCAGGTGGTTCAGAAGCACCCTAGGGACTAACAGCCCTTTCCTGAGGTTTCAAAAAGGAGCAGCATTAACATTCATTAGGGCTCTAATTGGCATTTTAATTGCCAGTCTCACTCTCTTCTTTTAGTCTTTGTAGTGAGTACCTGGTGCATAGTCCTCTCCTTATTCCTCCCATCTGCCTTCTCCCTAGAGATTGGCTCAAAGTTGTACCTCACCTTCCCTTCACACACCACCCACATCCCCCAACAAAGCCTGGAGTCAGGGATGAGCTTCTCCAGGGCATCTGCATTGCACTTTCTCTCCCTCCCCCTGCAGTGAGCTCAGGAAACTGGTTTTAATCCACCAGGCTCCAGTTGCTTAGCAACAGAAAAGCGTGCTCCTAGCAACCAGAAACCACAAGGATGCTGCAGAAAGAGGGGTTGTCTGGGCCCTGCTCTTCTAGCTCAGCTCCTGACTGCTGGCCTTCTTGATGTTTTCCTCATTGAGTGCAGACACCCTTCCTTTCTCAGATGTCTGGTTTGAAAGGGTGATCTCTGGGGCAACTGCCTTGACCAGACCCCCCACTCATTCTTCCTGCCTGCAGCCTCTCTAAATCTCACCTCCCAGCCCAGCAGAAGACAGCTCATGATCACAGTAGGGTGGCTCTAGGAAGTGTCCTCACCTTACAGTGGCCAGTGACCAGTGACAGATCACTGGCTATGTAGGCTGGCCTGGTGGTTGGGAGTGGGGGTGGGCCAGACTCCTTTCACTCTGGGTGAGAGCAATTCCTGCCCTGGGTGTCAGGGGCTGTGTATTGTAATCCCAGCCCACCTGAGTCTGAAGGGAGGCAAAGGACCATACATGATAACTCCCCACTTCTAGAGGTCAGAAAACTGAGTGTCAGGTGGGCTGAGGTCCACACATTTCAGTGACAGTTAGGTCTGAACCAATGCCAGAGCACAAGACTCCCCAACACAGTCAGCATCCCTAAGACTGCCATGTCACTGTGCAGCACAGAAGGCTTCTGCTGCCACTCCCCAAAAGACAGTGAAGACAGGGTTCCCCACCATGAAGAAGAAGCTTTCTGCCCTTCTGCTTCTGGGGATGGCCTTAGCTCAGGGTGATCATCAGTTTACATTTTCCATTTGACAAGCTACTTTCCTAGAATTTTTAAGCTTATTAAGAGTTCAGGCGTGTCACCCAGGAGGGGGCCAATCAGAATTCTGACTCTGAGTGGGGGCTCAGATCTCAGATCTCACCGGACTTCACAGGAGGTGCACATGCATGCATTCCTCTACCCCTTCTTTAGGGCATCAGGCTCTGACAAAAGGACTGCCCTCTAGAAATAAACCATGGGAAGTGGGGACTGTGGGAAACTGGCATCTAAAAAGGGACCCTCATCCCCATCTCTCACCTTGAGCCAGGCCCCTAGGCAGGGACAAGCCTTCCCCTGGGCAAATTATTTCTACCTTCCCCCCTCTTCTTGCTTCTCTCCCTCCCTTCCGCCCCTTCTCCCTTCCAAGAAAAGGGCTTCTGGCTTCCATTGCCTGGCAACCAGACTGCCACCGGCTGAGAAGAGTAGCACAGATGCTGCCTAATGAGGGGGCTGAAATGAGGGGCAAAATCTCTGTCTCTAGTCATAAGCCCTGCTCAGCACTGCTGCTGGAGCTCACAAATTACACATTTTCATAAATTTGCAATTGCTGTGCTCTATAATGAAAAGCCTTCCAAAGCTGGACAGATAACTCACACTTGGATAAATACCTCCTTGATCCAACCTTTTCTATTTCATATTGAAAACCTTTCGTTATGGAAAATTTCAAGACTACAGGCAAGTAGAATAGCATAATGAGCTCTCCTGTGCACACCACCCAGCATCAACAATTATTAACTCCTAGCCAGATTGTCACATTATTGTGTCTGGAAATATTCTGTATGCAGCTATGGAACATTAGAATTCTCTTGTCAGTGTCATGAAGGGTTGGTCTGGTTTTTTTTAAGAGTTTATTTGGGTCAGGATCTAAGTAAAACCTACACATTAATCTATAGATTCTACTTTCTGAATACTGTAAGGGAGGAAAAACTTTTCCTCTACTCTCTTAAGCTCAGTAACTGAGGTGTGTAAATTAAACTGATGAAACACAGACTCACAGGAGGCGAAAACCAGAGTTTATTCACATGTACAATCTCCATATACATGGCAAAGCTGAGTGACCATCACTCAGAGGAGTGATTGGAGTTTGGTGCTTATATGCCATCTTACTAGGTGAGGGTCAGGAGAGAAAGGCACTTGCTGGAAAACAAATGCCTTTTTGGAAAGACAAATTGATTTTCAGGAGAACAAACAGGTGATAGGAAAGTTTGTGATAATGTTTGTCTCTGCAGGTGTGAGTGGTCTTTCTGTCCCCTTCAGGACCACAAAACTCTCCTGGAGAAGGATTTGGGGTAGATTTTACTCACAGTCTACCTTCTGGGAGTAGATGGCCTGAGAAGGAATTTATGACTGCCTCATTTCCCAGAAGTTGCTGCTCTTAGTCAGATAGGGGTAGCTCTAGGAGGGATTTTCCCCTGTCACCTGTTGAATCTCAAGTGTCTTCAAGCTTAACATAATCTTTATACCAACTCTAGGGTTCCAAGTGGGTCCCCACAATATTCCAACATAACAAGGAACTGAAATTGCTCTGGAAACCATCAACCCCCGGGGTTTTCCTAGACTACCTATGAGCTCTGCCTTGAGCTGTGTGAGCCATTATTAGTTCCCAAATCTTAAGATGAGGAGACTGAGATTCAAAGTGGCAAAATGAAGAGCTCAAGGTCACCCAGCTACTGAGGCACTGGGCCAGGCCAGTAACTCATGTGAGGAGTCCAAACTCCTAACTGTATGTGTCCTGGTAGTCATACCCTGCCACGCCCTCTTGTGCTGCCTCCAAAGAGGTAAGAAAAAGCTTTAGGAAGGAGTCAGAGAAGGCTTCCCCTGACCACCTCTTAGTCCAAGTCCTTCCTAGCATCTGTGAAAGAGCCATGAATTCCACCTCCTCTGACCGCTCTGGCCCATTTTTTTCCCCTCAAGTACCTGCTTTTGGGTGCATGTGCCTCAGTCTCTCACTCACTCAGAATCTCCCTGAGTGCAAGGACCTTGGCTCTGGACCTGCCCTAGCTGAGACTCACCCAGAGGCATTTGGAAGGTGTTTCCCAAAGGGGAGGGCAGGTCTACTGGCTGACTGCCTGAGTCAGGGGCCTTCTGGAGGGTAGGTGTGCTAGAAATACAGGTGAGTCTTTGGGAGGAGAGATCCTGGACCCCAGGAAGGAGCAGCCATCAGACACTGCAGAGTGAAAGTTATCTCTCTTGTCCTCAGAGGAGGCAAGGCAGTATCCAGGGAACAGCCTGGGCGCAGGCATCCTTTGGCCTCACCCCTCTCTCTTATAGATCATTTATCCTCTGAAGACATCAGGGAGTCCTCATCTGTGTAGCAAAGACACTCCAGAGATTTGTGGTTGAAGGAGCCCTCTCAGCTTGGAGCAACAAAGCGTGTTCTGGCTGGAGAACCCTGATGTCAGGTCTGGATCTCTGCTCTTTCATTCTGCTGCTCAGTGACCCTGGGCAGGCAATTTACTTCCTATGGGTCTTTGTTTCCTTATCTATACAATGAAGGGGTTGGACCAGATGATCTCTAGGGGCCCACTAGCCTCTACATTTCTATGATCTCCAGGAAAGGGAGACCCATAACATTCCTTGGTAAATGGTTACTGTTCTTAACCATCTTTACAGTCAGAAGGGTCTTCTGCCTGTTTCCTCCAGCCAAGGCCCAGGTCTAGATAAGCATGTTCATTGTCCCAGAAGTACTTGGGTAGGGAACAGGCATTTTCATGGAATAACATGCACAACTTAAGTCACAATGGTGGGAGAGTGAGGTTTGGAACTCTGCAGTCCCTACACCCAACCGCAGAGGTGCTCAGGAGGCAGCAGTGTTCAGACATCATGGAGATGAACAATTATGACACTGATCAGCTCCTTGCCCTCCATGTAGCCCAACGTCCCCATTCTCCAGACAAGGAAACAGGGACTTGTCAAGCTCACAAAGTGCTAGGACAAGGAGGAGCTTGGAATGGGAAAAAGATGGGGACCTCCTCAGGAAGGATCTTTTCTGGTGAGGGATGGGGATGGTGAGGAGGAGAGCCAGTCCCCAGAGTTGTGGCATAAACTAAAACCAGTTTGTGAAACCCACCATCAGGGAGTTCCTGAGTTCTGGGGGGAATGCACACACACACACACACACACACACACACACACACACCCGCAGGAGAAGAGATCACAAACATCTCTGACTACCAAGTACCTGAGGTGGGGCTGTAACATGGCTGCCCCACCAGGAGCTACTGAATCTCCCAGCTATTTTATTTACTCAACAAATAGTGACTAAGTTACTGGGAACCAAACTGTGAACAAGAGGGACAAGGTCCCTCCCTCTCAGAGTTTGCAACATAGCTAGGCAGGCAAATGGTCAAGAGGAGATTCCAACCCAGGGACCTACTCACAGGCTAAGGGAAGCTGGAGCCTGTGGGAACCCAGCAGAACCCATCTCAGGGGCTCGGGAGCTACAGGCACTATGCTACAGGCACTGTCCTGGCTCTCCCCATTTCTAGAGGAGTCAGTTCTGGTTGGTTGGAAAGGTAGCCATGGGGAGCAATTGATTTCCCTTCTTCAGGTCAGGCAGGCATAATCAAGGATGTGGATGACCCTCAGGAACTTTTTGTTATCTCAGTAAGAACTGGGCAACTTCTGGGATTTGGAGGAGAGGTGAGGCTCCTCTTCCTCAGGCGGGGGTTCTCAAAATAATGGGCTGGAACACCAAAGCTCATTGTTGAGTCTTCAGTGGCTCTTCTGTGTGGAAGTTGCATATGAACTTGGCCCCCTTTCTTTTGTTGGCTGTGGTGATGTGATGTGTGGGTTGTGGGGACTCAAAAAATGTCCAAAGTTACCCTGGAAAAAAATTGCTGCCACTCCTTCTGAGGGCCAAGTCATTTCCTTCTTCAAACCTGTGCTTGTGATTTAGCTTCCATTGATCTTGACCTTTAATATAAAGGGCACTGAGCAAGTGCACTGAGCAAGGCTGCCCTTTTTCTCCATCCTTGCTGCTCTTCTGCTGTATGTGTGGAGGAAAGTGACACAGGAAGCAAGGAGGGGGGGAGTATGGAAAGTGTCTTGTGCATTCTATATTTACAGAGCTCAGTGACATGTAGAGAGGTTTAAGTGAAACTTTCATGAAAAAAGTAAGGAAATGCCTTGTTTTAGCTGCCTGGTTATTCCTGTTGTTTGTTTTTTGAGTCTTTTTGTTTCCAGGCTGTTTTGTAAGTGCTGAGCTTTTAAGGAGCTCCATGTTTTCTTTTAACAGAAAGGGAAGGGCCCTCTTGTCCCCACCTACACATGGATGGAGGGCCCCTCTGTCCCTGATGTGGGGCTTGTGCCCATGGAGAACAGTGAGCCTCCATTACTTTGGGGCCCAGGGCTTCACACTCCTTGTTTCACCCATGCTGAGTTCCACCCATATCAGACTTTGAATCATAGGAAGCACAGGTGTGGTGGTGTCCAGCCACTTCTTACGAAGAGCTGGGATCTGAGGCCCTAGAGAACACAGAGCACTTGCCCTTTTCCCAGGTATCAGGATGCTGTAGACTTCTATTTCACTCAGTTATTAGTAATTTAATGCAGTGCTTATTGCAGTTATGTTATGGAATAGAGTACACAATCCTGATGGCTCTCTAAGAAACAATTATCAGCCTCAGTGTAATTCTGAGCCTATCCCTTGCACGTTATGTGCTCTATTTCTCAGACAGACTGAGTTTCAGAGAAAGGAAATCATTTGCTCAAGGCTCCATGCCAATCAATTGCGGAACTGAAATTCAAGTTTCTTGATAATAGGTAACCTTTATAAACTGAATAAGTGGAAGTCTCAGTTTATGAATATTGTCCCACTTTAATTATTTTTTTAAAGATTTTATTTATTTGTTAGAGAGAGAGAGAGTGAGCACAGGCAGACAGAGTGGCAGGCAGAGGCGGAGGGAGAAGCAGGCTCCCCAACGAGCAAGGAGCCCGATGCGGGACTCGATCCCAGGACGCTGGGATCATGACCTGAGCCGAAGGCAGCTGCTTAACCAACTGAGCCACCCAGGCGTCCCCCACTTTAATTATTGAAAGTAAATTCTCTATATACATTGGCAAGAATTGGATGACAAATTATGTTCTCCCCCTATTTAAATGCCATTCATTTTATTTTATTTTATGTTGTCTTTACAATAACTTCATAATATGAGTACTATTACCTTCATTTTACAGTGTAAGAAAAATAATCAGACGGTGTTTTGTTACTTGACTGAGTGTATATAGAAGGTAATTGATGAGGCTAGAGCTGTGCATTCGGTTTTCAAGACTATTGTTTAGTGTCTCCAGAACAAACTCTCACAAGACAGGCTTGAGTCTATGTACAGAACAGATGCTTGACTTCAAATTATGCCCTTTGGGATTAGTATTAACCTGAGCTGGTTAGACAAGACAGAGAGCAAGAAGGTCAGTGTAGGAGGGGGCAGAGGGATACCATCCCCAGGCCTGGTGGAGAAGAGTACTTTTAGGAACAGCTGATGACAATAGCACAAGCCAGTAGAGTAGGGTTGTTGGAGAGGGTGTAGCTGTAGTCCCTTGAACAAAAATGGCAAAGGGCAAGAACCCAGTAGGGCTGCTGTCATTTCTGGTGGGCCCCATCTTTGCTTCAGTGACCTTTGGTTTTAGTTCCCAGGAAAACCAACTCTGTAGAACTGTCTCCCCATAGATAAATATCACTTCCTTACCAGAGGAGACTGCTGAGGGAATACTGGAGACACCCACTTCCCACTCCGCCCTCTCATGTTCTCCTTCTGCAGCCTGGTACTGAAGACTGCAAAACTTCACGCTGGACAGAGCCAATTTTCTTCTACTAAACTTTAAACTCCAAACCCATAATTAGTCTTTTGTGTACAATATTTATTTCTAAAGGAGTTTGTCTTAACATGGGGGCCACCTCCTCTAAGAAACACATGTCTCAACAAAGAGCTCCTGCTTTTATTCACTTTGGTGTTTGCTAGCTTGTTCACCCTGCCCCAACCCTGCCCCTTGGGGAATGCCACCCACATAGAAGAATGAAATACTTTGCAATAGGAGCTGAACAGCCTGGCTTTTACTGATACCTGCTGCTCCACCAAAACCCACCAGGCAGGTATCCTTAGCCAGAGCTCAGACCAGACCCTGGCCCACTGCATGGAAAAAGCTCTTGGTGTCTTCTATACACCCTATCCTTGGACCTGTGAATAAGGCCTTAGTCACTTTCTTTGAAGTTTTCCTGAAATCTGGTCCATCCTCCAGAGAAGAAGGGTCCAGGGAACATCTTCAGGTCCTGTGTCCAAGTACTATCTGAGATGCCGTTACATGCTTAAAGTTTTGGAGTCCTTCTCAGGTCTCTCTTTCCCCCTTTCCAGGAAGAGTCCTGTCTTTTTTTAGTACCTCAGATCTTCCTGTACTAGAAAAATATAATATGTTATTTTAGGTTCTGGCACGTACAGATTAGTGACTTTGGGTGATACATTTTAATCTCTCTGGGCCTCAGTTTCTCCATGCATAAAAGGAGAATATTGGTTTAGATGAGCACTAAGTATTTTTATTCCAAACTCTTGTGTATATGGTTCAAATTTAAGTCTGTTCCCATTGGCAAGTCCCCAGTCCAGGCTCTCTCCTACCCTCCCTAAAAAACTTCTAAAACAGCCTAAAAAACAGCCTTCTCAGTGGTGACTTCTAATCCCCAGTCCAGGCTCTCTCCTACCCTCCCTAAAAAAAAACATAAAACGGCCTAGAAACAACCTTCTCAGTGGTAGCTTCTAATCCTGCCTTCATGTCTTATGGGCACAATAACCATAGTTATTTTTCTAACATCCCACTTGAACCATATATGGGGTCTCCAGTACTTAAAGATCCAGGTTCTTTTCTTGACCCTGCCATTCAAAATTCTCCACACTCAAAGTTGGAGAGAAGCTCAGGACACATCTGTTTTTTGAGGCTTTCTGGATATTTTAAGAATGAAAAAAAAAGTCAAAATATGCTATCAGAACTTGTGGTACTTTTGAAATACTTACCTTTAACAATGAAACATTTTAACAAACATCACTCATATACAATGCAGCATATACCATTCAGAAGATAATTACCAGATTAATAAGGTCTTTATTGGAGACCTTTTCTGAATGAGAGTTCTAGCCTAATGGTCCTTCTGACCTCTTCTTCCTGCTTTCCCTACATCCCACAATGAATCCTGACAATGTACAATCCTAGTTGAACCAATCCAGAACCCCCCAAACTTGGCAGTGCCCTTGAATTACCTAGGCAGTCCCCAAGCTGGCATTTGGGATCACTGGACAGGCTCCCTTAACATGTGTGTTAGCCTCCTGCTTGGACTGGCCAGACCTTTGGCTTTACATTGCTCCATCAACACTTCAGCCCCTGGTTTCAGGCCAAAATCCTGGCAGGTTATTAGTCAGTGTTGGTTTCATGGCTGAACACCAGCCAGGGTAGAAATACATTTACAACTCTGCTTGTACTCCTGCTCTCTCCTTACTCCCTTCAGGGACACTACATAGCTTCTACAAAAAGACACACTGTGCCTTCAAGACCCTGACATTACCTTCTCTCTATTTCTACCCAAGTTATGTGGTTTTTCATACCTCTCTCATCCTATCCCTATAGGCCTCTGACCTTCTTTTCAGCCACTTCACTTCTGTCTCAGCTCCCTTTGTCCTTGTCCTGATGGTTCCACAGACCCAATTTTTAAAAGACAGGGAGTATACCGGGTTTCTTTTGTTTGATTTTCTTTTGACCTACAGTGCTTTTCTTTGCTGCCTGTGGGCACATGCATAGTATGCAAGTGAAACAAGCCCAGACTTGAGAGTTAAGAACTTTGAGGAATTTCTCTGCTCCTGGTACAGCAGGGAAGCTGAGGTAAGCTATTTGCATTCTTTGCACCTTGGTTACGTCACCTATAGAGCAGGTATCATAAATAATGAAAGATTGAACTCTGGCCTTGCTGGAAGATAGCATGTTTATCTGATCTCTGGCATTCCAAGTGCATGGTGACCACAGGGCACTTGGAGTATAGTTGTAATGGGTTGGAAGTCATGTCAGTGATGGAAATAAGGGAAAGAATACTAGACTGAGGGTCAGAGGCCCAAAATTAGGCCTCCTTCTGGTACTAGTTTGCTTTGCATCCTAAGGCAAGCCACTCAAACTCTCTGGCTTCATTTTCTTCCTTTGCAAAATGGGTATGTACAGCCTAGTAGCTAAGAGCAAGGGCCTTAAAGTCAGGCAGACCTGGATTGGAGTCCCTGCTGTACCACTTACTGTGACCTAGTCTGATCACCAGATCCCTCTTGGTTTGTTTACTTATTTGAGGGAATATACATGGGGACACTAATTGTATTTACTTTACGAGACTGTTATGAGGATTAAGTGAGATAACATAGATAATATACATAAATAATTTAACATAGTATATGTCAGTTATTACTATGACTACTACTATGAAGAAAAAGAAGACCTGGGGAAGGACATTTGCTAACCTATCTTACACAATTACTGTGAGAAACTGAGATAAGTCATTGAAAAAGGCTTTGGAAGATAAAAGGACTATTTAAAGGTGAGGTGGGATTGAAATAAAAAACAAAGGTGTTGGGACCTTCCCCCTTGCTGCCAAGAGGTTTGAGTCTACATGCTTTGGCTTGCTCAGTGCTGGCATCAGTGTCTATTGCTTTCTCCTCCCACTGACCCATCCTTGCATTCATGATGATTTGCTCCTCCTGGCAGATTGAATTAGAAGAGGGGATTTGAAACCTTGATCTCCATCCCTTTGCCACTCCTATTGTAGAGGCTACTTCTACCTATCAGATAAGTAGCCAGTGCCCAGTCCAGACCCAGACTGCACTTCACATTTGCCTTACTAAAGGTCTGACTCTAGTTACCAATGGTCAGGCTTCCTACTGCTGCTTTCCAAGTTTTAGGGTGTGTTGCCACCTGTGGGGTACCATGAGAACTTACTGCTCTGAACAATTATTAACTTCTGCACACAAAACATATTGTTGCATAATGGTCATTCAACAAAACAGGCTAACTAAAGGAGGGTTGCTTGTCTCTGTGTGTAGGGTTTCCTTCAGTAGCAGCTTGAGAGGAGTAACTGTCCTCATCCCTGTTCCTCAGAACAATATTTAATTTCTACATGCCAGGTCTCTTATATGACCTTATTTAATAATCACAAAACAAAAATTTAGTTTGTATTTTTATAAAATACATTTTTCAGATAAGGAAACTGAGGCTTAGCAACGTGAAGTAAGTTGCTCTAGGTCAAACAGAAAGTTAAGTGGAAGATCTTGTTCTTAAACCTATGTCTTTCTGCCTTCGGAGTTTACATTTTTAACCTATACATTGTAGAAAGACTAGTCCATCCCAGAACCTTCCTGTGGTGGTATAGGTCCCAACCTGCTTCCAGAATGGTCAGGCTGAGGCTTAAGGAAGTTTCTCTCTGCAGTTGCCAACCACTGCAATATCCTCCAGACTGAAAGAACTTTTGTTTTCCTTCTGCTCTTTCCCTTATTTTCCCCATCTATTACAGAAAACACTTAACAGAAAGGAAAAGACATTTTAGAGTGAAAAGTGAGGTCAGACCATGTTTTCCCAGTCTCTCACTCTGTCCCTTTTTATCTACCTCCATCTCTCTGCTCTGACAAGAAATGCAGGGGTGCTAGGGATTATAAGAAGATTCCTGTTTAGAGGCAGGAACATGATCTAATCTCAAGAGTAAGATTTCCTCTGGCTGTGGTGCTTTGTGAAGCCATAGCAGGAGACCTCTGACTGTGAAATCAACATTACTGTTTCTTTTTTTTTTTTAATATTCTTTTTTTTTTTACTTTATTTAAGCTTTATTTAAACATATGATGTAACCCCACCACCCTCACCCAACCCCTCTTCCCCCCACCCCCCTCAGTTTGTTTTATGACATTAAGAGTCTCTTTTGGTTTTTCTCCCTCCCGATCCCATCTTCTTTCATTTTTACTTTTCCTACCACCTTAACTCCCACCCCCGTTGCATCTCCACTTCCTCATATCAGGGAGATCATGTGGTAGTTGTCTTTCTCCAGTTGACTTATTTCGCTAAGCATAATACGCTCTAGTTCCATCCATGTCGTCGCAAATGGTAAGATTTCATTTCTTTTGATGGCTGCATAATATTCCATTGTATATATATACCACATCTTCTTTATCCATTCATCTGTTGATGGACATCTAGGTTCTTTCCATGATCTCCCTGATATGAGGAAGTGGAGATGCAACGGGGGTGGGAGTTAAGGTGGTAGGAAAAGTAAAAATGAAAGAAGATGGGATCGGGAGGGAGA
>ML094140.1:0-21907 GCA_003697995.1 Taxidea taxus jeffersonii
GGAATACTATGCAGCCATCAAAAGAAATGAAATCTTACCATTTGCGACGACATGGATGGAACTAGAGCATATTATGCTTAGCGAAATAAGTCAATTGGAGAAAGACAACTATCATATGATCTCCCTGATATGAGGAAGTGGAGATGCAACGGGGGTGGGAGTTAAGGTGGTAGGAAAAGTAAAAATGAAAGAAGATGGGATCGGGAGGGAGAAAAACCAAAAGAGACTCTTAATGTCATAAAACAAACTGAGGGGGGTGGGGGGAAGAGGGGTTGGGTGAGGGTGGTGGGGTTACATCATATGTTTAAATAAAGCTTAAATAAAGTAAAAAAAAATAATAATATCATCATCTCAATAGATACAGAAGAAGCATTTGACAAAATTCAAAAATATTTCATGATAAAAACTTTCAACAGAATGTGTTTACAGGAAACATGTCAACATAATAAAGGCCATATATGAAAAACCCACAGGTAATATCATATTCTATGCTAAAAATACTGAGAACTTTTCATCTAAGATCAAGAATAAGACAAGGATGTTTACTCTTACCACTTTTATTTGACATAGTACTGGAGGTTCTAGCCACAACAATAAGATAAGAAAAAGAAATAAGTGGTATTTACATTGGTAAAGAAACAAAACTGTCACTATTTGCAGATGACATATTATATACAGAAAACCCTAAAGTCTCCACCAAAAAATACTATTAGAAGTAATAAATAGATTCAGTAAAGTTGAAGGATACAAAATTAATATGTAGAAATCTGTTGTGTTTGTTACACTAGTAACAAAGTACCTACTATGTGCTAGCCACTGTGCTGGGTGATAAAAAGACAATGGAAAACAAAACATACAGGATCCTTTGCCCTCATATGAGTATGAGAAAGATGATGAACTAATAAACAAATATATAATGTAGTATCAAATAATTTTAGTGCTATAAGAAAATATGTATCTCTCATAGATAGTAACAGGGGAAACCTATATTAGATTGGATAATCACCATTTTGTCATTGACAAGCCATAATCCACATATATTCCAGAATACTCTGTTACCACTGCATAAAACTCCAGTATCATGGATATACAGGATACTAAGAGAATAATTATTTCTCCAAGATTGAAAACATACTCAGGCTAGTTATATAAAGTATTTGGTTTCTGGGATAAATGCAGTTGTGAAACCAGGTGATTCATGAATCAGCCAGCATTCCAAAAGTACCACATGGCTCCATCAATACACTTAGTGTTTCTATTCTATAGTTACATCCACATGGGTGGAGTATTATTCCCAACTTTTAACTCATGAGTACTCATGGGTACATAGCAATTTTATCTTCCTAAAACTGGTATAGGAGGGGGACTTTCACTAATATAAACGTGGGCTTTTATTGTTACTGCCAATGTTATTTTAACCACCCACACCAATTATTTCTTAAGCTTTTCAAATATTTTAGAAAAAATAAAGCATATTTGGTTTGGAAGATAATTCAATATTAACTCTTTATTGAAAAAACAAAGCATGAATGTATTTTTTAAACTCTTCATTGAGACTCCATGTTAAACAATGCAAAGACATGTTTCCCAGGTGTCATGCGGTAGCTGAAGAGGTTTTTTGTAAAGCAAAATATTGTTGCACGTTTTTTTTTCCCTAACCCTCCCTGCCAGGTTGTTGCTGACAACTATTCAGTGGCCAGTCAATAATAATAGAAAGCCATTGTTTAATTCACTTTTTAGCGAGCTGGGATAAAAAAATAAGCATTTGAATCTTGGAAACAAATCTCAACAGAGAGGTCTGACCATATCTGCAAACCACCCCCCAATCCTGGGCCACAGGAACTTCCAAACTAACCTAATACCTTTGGATTCAAATAAAACAACATGCACTCAACAGGCTGTAAGATTTGGATCTTTGGGCTTTAAACATCATCTCCAACCATAAAATTGAACAATTAACCCTGAGCTTTCAGTCTCTCATTCAACTGGTTCAAACCACTCTGGATATTATGCATTTTGATCATTACATGCTAAATACCAGGTATATCAAGGTCTGTAGGCTGACTTATTAGCACCATACCAGATCAATCTTTTATTCACGTTTTCTGAATTATACCTCCACTCCAGAGAAAATTATTTGTTTTCAGGACTAAGAACTGGAATAGACATTAAACTTACCATAAGGAATTCTATTTTCACAGAGCATGAAATTAAACAGTTAAAATGAGTTCAGTTAGTTACAAGACTGATTGGGTTTTATTTTTCAAAAAGCCATCAAATAATGAGAGAGCTAGAACTTCCCTCTAGTGCTGAAGTCATCAATGCCATTGTGGCTCCCTGCCAGCCTTGTAGGTTCAGCTTGGCTTGCTGCTCTTGTCTCCTTGTCCTCTTCTCAAAACCCTTCTCAATGCTTGTAGGTGTAATAAGGGAAATATAACCTGGACTAGGGTCAAGGCTAGGGATAGGAAGACAAGGAGGGACTTTTTTGAGGTACTGAAAAAAGTAAACAACCACAAAAGAATCCCAGGCTTTCTGACCTGAAGGTCTCCATGTAAATAGTCCCACCCTTTTCCAAACATAGTCAGTTCTGTCCTCGCCCTCTTGGCAAACAAAACCTATTCACCAAAGCTCAAAGGAAAGTTCATATAAAGGCAATAATATTATTTTGCAATAATAGGCAACTCATCCAGGCCTAGCCTTCAAGGAATTCCTCATACAAATACACTACTATGGTTAACAATGACACAGACACATAAACAGCATAATTCTAAAAACATAAAAAAGAAGTTATTAAGCTTTTGCTATACGCTAGACACTGTGTTAAGTGATTACTATGCATTTTTTCTTTTAACTCTTAGAACAATACACTATAAAGTAAATACTACTGATATTCTTATTTTACAGATTTGGAAAATGAGGCTCAAAATGTAATTTGTCCAAGGTCACACAGCTAGTCAATGACTGAACTAGGATTTGATGTGAGGGTCTCTATTTCTAGATCCCACATTCTTCTCTCCTCCCCACACCCTACATTCTTGCAGTGGTATAGCATCTTGCTACCTATCCACAGAGGCATTAAGACAGTATAATACACATGCTATTAATTAAACTTAACACCACCTTTCCCACTTAAATTGAGGAAATTTTAATGTTTCACTCCTACATTGCCTTTTCTCCTCTCGGAAGATACCACTCTTTTTTTCAGTTTTTTTTTCATATTTTATTTATTTTACAGAAAGAGATCACAAGTAGGCAGAGAGGTAGGCAGAGAGAGAGAGGAGGAGGAAGCAGGCTCCCTGCTGAGCAGAGAGCCCCATGCAGGACTGGATCCCAGGACCCTGAGATCATAACCTGAGCTGAAGGCAGAGGCGTAACCCACTGAGCCACCCAGGTGCCCCTTGCTCTGTCATCTTGACTCCCTGTCTTCTGTCAAGAACTGCTTTCTGCTTTCTGTTCTGTTCCTGAACTTGAACACCTTTATTGACCTTTCTTGATGTCTTAATGCCCTGATGGTATCAATGTGTTTTATAAAAATTGATCAATATTTCTTGTGTTTTTATATGTTTCCTAAAATGAGTTTACGTCATTGCCCTTTTTATTTCTTCATGCTACCTGGTACCACATAATGAATCCATAAACATATTATCCACATTTTTTTCCAGTTTCAGCCATGTAGGTCCAATGACAGTCTCTCACAGGACTCTGAAATAGGCATTTGTGTACTCAAGCATCTGTTTCAGGCATCTAAATATAAATGTTAGCACTCCATATTCTGTGCCATGTCTCAGCTTGTATAGAGTGCTTAATCAATAAGAGTCATATTGGGTATGCCTGGGTGGCTCAGTTGGTTAAGCGGCTGCCTTCGGCTCAGGTCATGATCCCAGCGTCCTGGGATCGAGTCCCACATCGGGCTCCTTGCTCAGCGGTGAGCCTGCTTCTCCCTCTGCCTGCCACTCTGTCTGCCTATGCTCACTCCTGCGCTCTCTCTCTATCTGACAAATAAATAAATAAATAATCTTTAAAAAAAAATAAGAGTCATATTGCGCCTGATTTGATTTTCCCCTTAGTGGTTGGTGAATACACTATTATAAAGCTATGGAGAGAATTTCTTGTGTCAATTACTTAAGTAGTTCCAAGTCAAAAGTTAAATCCACATGTTTATACAGCTGAATAATTCCTATCTGGGCAGGCAGCTAGAAGTGATGACAAAACATCCTTCTATTTAAAATTTACATTTCTAAGTTCCATTTATGAACCTGTTCCTAAGACATACTTCTAGGCATTGACTTTCTAGGACATATAAAAGCCAAGCTTAGAGTATATAATAATAGTGAGGTACACAAGCTTTGGCAATGAATTTGAATTTTAATACTTGCTCCACAATGCATTGACTGTGACCTTGGACAAATCACTTCACCTCCCTAGACCACAGTGTTCTAATATATATATATATTTTTTTTTCTTAATAAAATCTACCCCATAGGTTCACTGTGAGCTTTAAATAAGATATTATACAAAGAATTTATGCAGCAGTAAGCAGCCAATAAATAGTTATTATCTACCATACCGTCTGCCAATTCTACAGAAGTAGAATCTTCCTTGAAGATTCAGGAAAAGGGACATGTATAGGACAGAGAGCAAGTTTTAAGCCATGGTATCTCTAACAACAATCTTAAGAACTCTCCTAAGGTAAAGGAAGAAATGGAGGCCACTATGTTTGTTATTGGTCCAGTCCCATCCTGGCTGATGTCAGAATAGGTAGGCACACCTTTTTGGCATTTGGAATAAAAAGCAGGAGGAGGAAATTATGAGAGTGAGCAGGTACAACAAATGCTCTTAATTTTCCTTATAATGAAACAGAATAATAGTGGATCATTAAAATCTTCCATTGGGAAATCAAGTAACTCTCATATTAACACATGCAAAATAATGATAACTTTGGCATGATTTTAGCATGAGAGTGTGAGTGGCAAAATACAAATACCAAGGGGAAAATTGGTTGTCTTATTTTTTCATTATTAATGTTTTTCTTTTGTCTACTGAATTCAAGAGTTATTTTATTTAAATTCTATGTTTGTATGTAACCTTGCCTGTGCTTGGCATTCTTCAATAAAAATGGTTCAGCAGAACAAAAGCAAAATCTAGCAATTATGGCTGTAGCTACAATATTTGTTAAGACTGGAAAGGAGACAATAGAAATGGTTGTTCAATCATTGAAATTCAAAGAACAAAAACATCTTCCCATTACCCTTTTATTGAACCTGGCCCAGTAAGAGAGAATTACAGCTGAATGAACTAATGCAGAAGTGTGTCTCTTTTAAAGATATTAAAAATATTTCTTGTCCAAAACAAGTCTGGTGCTGAAGAGTTCCTTCATTGGTAAATACTCTCTACCAGCCTCTAGTTACAAACAGACAAGACCGGTGAAAATTTGATTGTAAGAGGTGTGATGACAGCTCCCTCACCATACTTTATTAATTCTAAGATGCATTTGTGCAGGTGTTAAGTACTTTTTTGTGCCTCTTACTAAAAGATTTCAGGATATTTTGAGTCAGTGCACCAAAAAGGTGATAAATATGGCTGTGTTTTACTGCAATACAATGCAATGGCAGTCTTGTACCACCATGGGTAGTGGTCACTCAGTTATTCATTCAAATTTTCAGTGAATGCTTATTGAGAGCCTACTATGTGCTGGGAAATCAGCAGTGGACCTCAGTGATATAATCCATAAGTCATAGAGATTTTAGTCTAGTAAACAAGTAAACAGTATAGTAATTCCAAGTTGTGGATAATACTATAGGAGAAAATATAGCAGGGGTCCACTGTTACAAGTTCCTAAGGGAAATGAAATGTTCCTAGAAAGGATTGAGTCCACTAGGAAAATGTTTTGGTTTGACCACCTCAAGGATGAATTGGCCACCCTGAGGATAGAAGATTAATGGCCCTGGTAAGTTTAGCCCTGCTACTGTACCTGCTCCTGGCATTTAATTTACCTAAGAAAAACCTATCAAAAGGGAAAAAATGTGTTGACATGCCAGGTAACATAAATGTTCTCATTTATTTCACATGACATATGGAAAAGGATAGGCTTTGAGGTTTTTTTTCATCATGGTTAATGTTTAATTTCACAAAACATTCTCTTATTCCCACAATAAAGGAAAGTGTAAATAAAGGTGCATTCTGCCATCCTTCTATTGTTAATCGTGTTTGCTCATGTCTCCCCCATTTTCTTCTCTCTCTTAAAAATGGAAGCAGTCTATTTAAATCTTCCCTCTGCCAGATATTTCTCATTTTGATAATCATTTATATTGCTGGACTTTGTTTTTAATATATTCTCCTTCTTTTGAAGGGATGCTGAATATGAAATAAAGGATTTCAATCTGTTACCTCACTTTCTGCAACAGAGGAGTCTTCATTGCCCCGCTGACAATATTCCATGAAAATGTTAAAGTTTAATCATTTATTTATTAACCAGTCCCAGATCTTCTCATAACAGCACAAAGGAACATAGGGAGTTTGGATTAGGTATGCATCTCTTTGGCTGCTATAAGGAGGGAGTTGCCAAAAAACATTGCTTTTGTTGCACCTGTTTATACTGCCAAAAACATCTTTGTTTTCCAAAGCTTTGTTTGTTGTAGTAGTGGCTTCTGTGATTCTTAGAGCACCAAAATGATCAAATTCTTACAAATCCATAATGTTATATAAAACCATGGTAATTCATCAACTCGGGGCACATTTCCTGACACTCATACAGGGTCACTATTCCTGAAGCCCTGCTCTGATCTGTGAATTCTGTCAAAAAACAGCGAACATATCGTTTAGTACTATCACTGCAGGACAGTGCAGCTTTTTACCTCAGTTTCCCCCTCCCAAATCTATCCCATACTAATTTGGTGCTTCTTTCCTTTATATGATACCAAATTTGAGGAAGCTGTGGGAAAGGTCAGGAAAACTGTGGTATTAAAAAAAGCAAAATTGGGGTGCCTGGGTGGCTCAGTGGGTTAAAGCCTCTGCCTTTGGCTCAGGTCATGATCCCAGAGTCCTGAGATCGAGCCCCACATCAGGATCTCCACTCAGCGGGGACCCTGCTTCCCCCTCCTCCTCTCTGCCTGCCTCTCTGCCTACTTGTGATCTCTGCCTGTCAAATAAATAAATAAATAAATAAATCTTTAAAAATAAAAGCAAAATTATGATTCCTCCACTAACTCCTGGGGTACAGAAAAGGCCCTACAAGCAAGAAGAAACCAAGAAATGTGGTTATTAGTACACTCTCTTCCCTGCCCCCTTTCAAAATTATTTGAAAAGTATAGTCACAATAATGTCTATTTTTCACACAGATGAAGTTCTAAACTGATAACTCTGGTGGTGTTTTTATGGAAATATTTTCATTTTGTTGTTGTAGTTATTTAAAAAGTAAAGATACACTTATTAAAATGTGTCTGGCAACAAATCTGGATCTCTGAGTAATGGAACAGGTACAAAAGAAAAGGATTTATTCAGTGGGATTTCTCAACTACAGAGCAAGTTCTGGCATTTCAACAAAGAGCTATTAAGTTCCAACTGTGTGTTCAGTAAATTGGCCTTTTAATAATGTGATCTTAAGAACCTTCCTTAATCTTGTTCCTTCACCCACATAAGAGAGTGGGGAAAATCCTAAGCACCATTACCCAGCAATGTACTAACTTCCTATATAAGTGTTTGGTACTGAAGGCAGTTTAAAATCATAATTCTCACATAAACCAATCATTGGGACTTATGTATAAAGATTTTGTAAAAAAAAGATTCTGCAACTCTTCATTAACCATCACTGGTTACAGAGAGAGCACTGTTTGCAATATACTTGTAATATACTTGTAAATGTGTCTATTTGCATCTATACTGGTATTGCAAGTAATTATAAGCAACTGTCCTAGCAAGAAAGGTAATTGGACAGCAGCTCTCTTTGTGTAACAGGTCTTGTTGATTGTGTCTTAAGAAGTGGAAGAAAGACATATTTCTCTTTTAATTTATACAATATTCATCAAATTCTGGAGTTGGTGATGTAAGAAAGACCTGCACATGGACGTGGAAGAGGTTCCTTTTTAGGCTTTCCAAAATGTGTGTGTTTTTATCAAAGTTTAACAGGAGTCCAGCCTAAGAAGCCAAGAAACAGGGAGGCTCTGAATGGTCTTTTGGAAACTGGTCCTTTCCACCAAAAAGCCAAAATTGATGAGAAAAGGGAATGGAGAGATGCAATGCTTGGTAGGGTGTTAACACAATCACTCAACAAAGAGCAGTCGTAGCAGGTTTCACAGCAAGCAGAAATCAAGGGATTAACAACCTTGTCTATCCACACAAGGAGCTATAATGCAAAACAACTTCTGGCAAATTAATTAAGGTTTCGAAGTTCCCCATGATGTCACCAAAGAGATGGCTTGGGCAAGTCATTCCCCAAGGCACTGTAAATAAAATTAGAAAAAAAAATAAGAATAAAATCTCATATTGTTTGAGTAAAAATGCCCTTAGGAGACATGGACATTTTTTGGACATTGATATATATACAACCTAAATAAAAAGAGTATACTGCTAAACACAGTTTTAAGGTAAGACATGTAGACCCACAACCGATAAATAATTGTTCCTTAGCTCTTCCTGTATAGAAATTATGGAATCACACAGAGGTTGAGAGCTAGAGAGTAGGGGTAGGTTTAGGGAAAGGCTTTCATTAAAGTTACTAGGGTTTGGTAAACCTGGTTTGCGTAAAATTAGATGAATGACAGCCACAAAAGAGATCTAAACCAAAGTTTAAGCATGATCTTTTACTTCGTCCCTGATGACTCATTGATTTTGCTATCCTGAGACCTCAACTTGGTGTGAGAGAATGGGAGGGGGCTAGGTACAGTTTCAAAATGACCATTTATTTCTTGTAAACTTCAACATTCAATGAATTTTGAATTATCTATCTAAAATTAAGGCATTTTATATCAGATAATACAAGAGAATATACTTTGAAAGAGAAAAAGTATTATAGAAAGCTAAAGGTTTACATTTACAACCTTAGCTATAGCTTTGCCATAAACAGTATTTTAAGGAAGCCACACAATTTTATTACATATTAGCATTGATGGCCAAAAGAGGCATTTGAATGCTTCTTTAGGCAACCCTTGATAAAATAAGGCTGGCTATGCATTCAAAGCTTGGTAACATTTCACTCCCAACCCCTCTGCAGTATAAAATATCAGTGATCTCCAAATATGGGCAAAGTGGGAGACTGCCTCTGCAGAATGTTAATGTTTAATTATCAAACTCACATTAGACTAAAGAAGCTGTTCTAGGATGATGCTATGCAATTGCACTGTTAGTGACTTTAGTGACTATTTAATACTAAATTGGGCCTCAAATGGGATTTTTTAGTACAAAAGCCACCTTTGTGAGTGACAGTCCAGCTGGCCAAGGTTTACCCTTAAAGACTCATTTAGGATTTGATTTTTCCAATGTGTGCAATGTATTAAATTCAGGAGTATCCTTGTTGACATAAAACACACTAAAATTAGATACATTAAAAATAATCATTCCCTTGCATTAAAATATTCCTTCTAAACAAATCTCCCCAAACTGATGTCATGAATCTGACTGAAGGTTATATGCCGAGTACTAAAAACCAGTATTAATGTGTTTCTATGGAACTGATAGGACTAGTGGACTCCAACTCAAAGATTCCTAATGTTCCTTAGTATAGAGATTTTCCTTCAAATACTTGAAGGTCAAACTTACAAACCATCAGTTAAGTAAAAGGATGTATCTCTCAACTAAGGTAACAAAATTAAAAATGTATGTATTTTCAAAATTACTCAAACCCAAAAAGTCCTAGGGTTTGAGTTCCCTCAGGAGCATATCCTGAGATAAAATTCAAATGCAGTAAGTTTTGGGGACAGCTAACAGCCATAGAAAAATGGAGAAGTGAGGTGAGGAAGGAAAAGAAGACAATAAAGAATGGCAATAAGAGCTCAATCTTTATGTGGAGCTCTGAAGAAATTCATCCTAACTGAAAGAAAAGGAAACTGGAATATTTGTCCACAAAATTCCCATCAAACTTTGGTTAAGTATTGCTTCTAGGACCATTAATTTTCTGACATTTCAGGATTGCCTTGCATACAGAATAAGTGCTCCCACAGGCAAAACAAAAACAAAAATGAAACCTCAGACAGAGTCAAAGTTGTTAGTAGTAAGCAGCCTCCAATGCATAGAAATGAGTGTCAAGAAACATGGATGGATCACCACCAACATCTATTACACCCTTACTAACAAAAGTATTGTCCACTGAGCAGCAACACCAGAATAAACTGGGTTCTTTTTAGAAACACGGAATTTCGGCCCCTCTTCAGATCTATGCATATTAAAATTTGAGAACCACCATGGTACAACATATGAGGCAAGGAGAGAGAGAGAAACAGAGACAGAGAGAGACTGAAAAGAGTTAGATACAGGGACACCTGGGTGGCTCAGTGGGTTGAGCCTCTGCCTTCAGGTCGGGTCATGATCTCAGGGTCCTGGGATGGAGCCTTGAGTCGGGCTCTCTGCTCAGCAGGGAGCCTGCTTCCTCCCCTCTCTCTGCCTGCCTGTGATCTCTCTCTCTCTCTCTCTGTGTCAAATAAATAAATAAAATCTTTAAAAAAAAAAGAAAGAAAGGAGTTAGATACAAACCTCTCCAAAGAATCAAGGACATATGAGTGCTATTTTTAACCAGAAGATATGAGTCACCTGGAATTCTAAGAAACCCCTTCTCATTTGTGCCCTAACATCCTTTGTGACCAACAAATCTAAACTTTCATAAACAACTTCTCAACAGGAAAAGAATTGCTCTTCCCAACAGAGGTACTTGTAATATAAGACTCCTGTGGCTTGAATACCTGAAGGGTATAGGGTTATTGCCTAAAGGCTGCCTAGAGCTTTATCACCTCAAGAATCTCCAAGCAAAAAGCTAATCCAGACCATCGTAGTAGGTGCTTCCTCAATACACTACTGTGCATTCCACAGTGATGATTATTCTGATCCAAATCTGATTAAAGTTGTTAGAAAATGCATCATAATGAGAAAACGTTGACTGGACTACAAAGTCAGAAGCACTGATGGATATTGTTAAGCTCTTCAGTCTTCCTAAAGCAATCACTTGAAAGACCAGGCTGCAGACCATCCAGAAATAATTGTCAATGCTAGGTCTTCCACATACATACAAGGAAGATGGGGTGGGGAGGAGGTTCTTCTCACCCTAAAAAGTTAACGGAGTCTGAGAGACTTAGGTTAGAAATTTGCATCTGGAAACCATACTGAGATAACAAGCTCAAGATCATAAAGTAAGAAGCTTCAAATAGAAAAAATCTGTTACACAGGTAATCAGCCATCCATCTGAGAATTTTATTATCACAGTCACAAGAAAGACACACTCCACCGAAATCCGAATTATAATTTCAATTACAAATTTCATTACATTTTAATAGCATCATAATGTATTATCTCCATGAGGAATCTATGAAATTATCATAAAAATGATATCTAACATGCATTGAGTATATATGTGCAACACATAAATAGCTATATATATTCACCTATATAATTCTCAACCCTATAAGATGAGTACTACATTAATATCCAATTTACAGATTGGGAAACTGACTCAGAGATGATACTTACACAAGACTGCACAACTAGAAAGATACTGAGTTCAGATTTGAACCTAGAATTATGGTGACCCAGAAATCCGCACTTTTATCCCCAAGGCTCATCTATCCCATTACGAGATATTCTATCCCTTATTGTCAAGCCAGACATATTCAAAAACCAACCCTTCAGAAGTCAAAACTTGCTTAAAAATCATGAGACTATCAATTAGATTATAACTGGAGGATTTTTTTCTGCTCATTATGTTTATTTTTAATATTGAAAGTAGATGATATCACTTCAGTGCAAACTCACATCTATACACATAAAACATTATCTATAGCAAAATCTATAAAACATAGAAGTTTGGTGGGTGCTTCCTTTCAGAGGCTGATTATTTCCTTAAGACTAAAGTCATTTGAAATCTAGTGTTTAGTTGGAAAGAATCTAGATTTTCATAGCAATTCAGGGGAAAAGATTGAAAACATGAATAAAACATAAAATTCTCTGAATTATTAGGCTTGGTGTACTATTCAGGTACTGCAGGAAGAAAAAAAGAAAGAAAAGGAAGAGAAGAGAAGAGAAAAGAAAAGAAAAAAGAAGAGAAGGGAAGAGAAAAGAAGGGAGGGAGGAAGTAAAGAAATGCAGTGAGGACACATAAGGGCTCTGAGGAGAGAGCAGTGGTGTAATCAATATTTCATCATGGAGAAGGTGTCAAAATAAGAGAATACCAAGGAAACCACCAATGTAAAGTAACAGACATTTAGAATGAGTAATAAAGACTTCTAGATAGAGAAACATTAGTTGAAGAATGCATATAAAAGAGATCCATTTATCTTTAGCTTCACAAATAAAGCTTGACCTGGTCAAGCAAATTTAATCTTCTCACAACAAAGAGAACAAAAAAATATGAAAAGGATCCAGCTAAAAATTTATAAGAAAGGGAGAGTAAGAGGCAGGAAGAAAGAAAAGAAAGAGAGCAAAGGGGGGAAAATGAATCAAAAACAAGAAAAGGTAGAGGGAAAAAAGAGTACATTCAATTTTATAGCTTTTCATAAGATTGTCCAACCTACAAATTTAGCAATGTGTTTGAGCAGAACATCAATTTGTCAAAGTAAATATTTTTGTTTAAAATTATCATTACATTTAAAGTATTTTGTATTTTTTTTAATCGAGAAGAGTGTTTAAAGGTCTTAGAAAAGTGAAACTCCCTGGACACCTGATAAAATGGAGATATATATGAGTATGGGGACAGATCTAAGAACAATAAAGACATAGTAAACAAAACAGTAAATAGCTACCTCTGAAGGGTCCAAAGGCACAGAAGACAATACTATAGAAACTTGACCTAGAAGTGCAGGTTGACTCAAATTCAGCATACTGCACATGACATTGCCTGCATTTGTTCTGATGTTGGTAAAGAGTCCAAGCTATCAACCCAAATACAAAAAATTAAGTCTCATGATCATAACAGTAGTAAATGTAAGAAGCAAACACTGATTCAGCCCATCATTTCCTAAGGCCCTCAGCACACCTAGATATTTTATGATGTCTCTGCCCTCCCTGAAGCGAACTTTGTAACAAAAGCTCCAGCCTATCAAATGTGCACCAAGATAACCTAGCAAACACCTCTGAGTATAAACAACACAAGATTCTCCAATGCTATTCTCCATTTGGCACATTTATCATCCTCCTGGAAGGCCAGTAAAGGGAGAGTGTATTACTATACCTGAGTGCATCTCTGAGATCGAATTCCAGAGGAGCCAATATCTGAATTATTTTCTCTGGTGCTCACTCGAGATACCCGAGGAGGAGGTGTCAACAACAACTTGTATGTAACTTTCTAAAGAAAATGGGGTGGGGGAGGTAAACATGCTATTAATAATGGTATCTAGTTTTATGGGGCCAATGTAAGAACAGATGGGGCATGGTTATTCAAGAAGTATCCATGTGCAAGGGCAAAACTACAGAGAGATGTGAAGAGGCACCTTGTCTTCCCCATCTGAAGGCTTCTGTGGATATCTGCTGCAGTCTCATCTGAGAATTCACTGAGGAAACCAAGAGTAAAACCCTCAGAGGGCATCTGAGGGAGTCCTGCAACTTACTGAAGAGAAAAAAAAAAAAGAAAAACAGAATAAAATCAGGAACAATCCTACAAACTCCCTGGGTACTGATTGGGAGAGAACAGAAGAGGAACCAACTAAGAGGTAATTTAATGGAATTTGTTGGCTCCCTTTAACTCCAAAGTTCTCCAAAATACCAGAGTCCTCAGATGCACCTGGCAAATGGTAATATATAGTGCCTGAATGCAGGCAAAGCTTAAACTCTAGCAATTTATATCAATAGAAAAAAATACAATGAGGAGAAGCCTTAGTCTCATTCAGCCAAGCACTATAAAGAACACCAACACAAGACAGCACTTGCTCTAAACCAAAATCCTCCATCTCAGAACAAGCTTAGGGTCTTTTTTAAAAATACCTATTCATTCACAACAACTTTGAGTCATAGTCAATTGCCTACAAATGAGATGATTATGTATTTTAAGTAGTTTGTTTTACGTATCTAAGGAATAACAGAAGGAAGAAAAGAAAAAAAGAAAAGAATTCTGGGAAACAAACAAAAACAAGCTTCCCTCCTAGAGAAGGAAAAAACCTTTAGCTATAGCTGGTTACACAGAAACTTTTAGCGTTGACATGCCATTCCAGCATTCTCTATACACATGTCAGTACTGGACTAATTGTCCAGGATACTATTCTTCCAAAATAGCTTGATCCTGCCAGTGCCCAAGTCCATGACTAACTGTAAAATCCAGAGTGAACTCTAGATATGAATTTTTTCCTTTGATAGCATAAGACAATGTTGATAATTCAACAAAGGAAGGAACATGATACTTTTGAAGGTGATAAACACAAAAGAATAATACCATTTCATTTTATATACACCAAGTATAAATGTTTATCATCCAAGCATCTAAATGCACAGTATCCTTGGATTAAATAAGCAAAGAACCAAATGCAAACAATATGTCAATTGAGCTTTAATGATCAAAATCACTGATGGTATAAATATTTCAATGTCCTTAACTAGAAGTAATAGAAAAAGGCCCACATAACAGTCCTATAGAGTTGGCCCAGTAGCTTCCCTTAGCTGAGAAACAAGGTTATTCAAATTATCATTTATCCCTACTGTGCAGCCTGGATTCCTGGGAATTCTCTTGGGAGTTTTGAGTGGACTGTACATCATCAGCCAATTAGAAAGTGATAGCCAATTAAAGGGAGCTAAATCAATAAGTTTGTTTTAAATCTCACCACAGAACCATTGTTTATTCTTTCCTTTGCAAATAGGAATGATTGAACTCCCCTATCCCACAGGACCAGATGAGGAACCATTGTAAATTAGTCTAATCTTACATTCTACATTGATAATTGCCAGGATAATGATTGTATTTGTTTACAGCATGAACATCAAACCTAATGTTTTTCCAAGGAGGCTCTTGCAACCCACCAAATCATTTCCCTACCTCACAATTGCTTAATTTAGAAGTTTCTGTTCTGGGCATTAAAGTGGTGAAAACATTTTAACAATTAATTACCCTAACTTTCTAACTTCCTTATCTAAGTAATAATAGAAGGAATAAAAGGGAAAAAAGAAAAAGAAAAGAATTCTGTGAAACAGACAAAAACAGGTTTCCCTCTTAGAGGAGAAGAAAAAAACCTTCAGCTATAGCTGGTTACACAGAAACCTCTAGCGTTGACATTCCATTCCAGCATTCTCTATACACATATTAGTATCACAACTATACTGCAAAATATATGTATTTTTCTATTTTTCTTCACCACTGTCTTCTCTTAACCCCTAGACCACTTACCCACATTCTCCAAAGTCTTTGGTGCAGCAATCTCACTTTGTCCTTCTACCTCAACTCCAGTCATTAACTTGTGTGTCTTAATCATGGTGCAAGCCCAACACTGCTGCACAAGGTTCTTTGACTTCTTTTACCACAAGGAATTTCGTCTCCATCCCATTTTAAAAACCTACTCCCAGGGCCACACATTGGACTTCATCTCCCACCAAAACTGCTCCATTTCATAAGTCTTAAATGTCAATAGCTCTTTCTTTGATCACTACTTTGTAATTGTTAAATTTACTCCATTACTCCCACATCTTTTGTTTTTTATTTTCATTGAGTTCTCCAAGCCTGTGTGCCTTCCATTTTCAGTCTATTGGTCCATTTCACTTTCTTCCTTCCCTAGCTTCAATTTTGTGATCTAATCTTGAAATACTCTTTCACCAATATCTTCAAATCTACTGTCTCCTTGGGCAATTCTACCAAAATTGTCTTGAAAATCATTAGCCTTTAATCAGCCTAAATGCTTACCTTCTCTATTCATACATCCAGTCTGCTGACC
This sequence comes from Taxidea taxus jeffersonii, assembly GCA_003697995.1. Lineage (NCBI taxonomy): Eukaryota > Metazoa > Chordata > Mammalia > Carnivora > Mustelidae > Taxidea > Taxidea taxus. The sequence continues at coordinate 16,047 of ML094140.1, forward strand.
ATAAATCGGACTTTTTACAAATCAAATGGATGTGTCTAGGGCTCTGAAAAACCATAGTCTCCAAAATAAAGCCCTAACAGATATGCTCACATGTACCAAACAATCCTCCCAAATAGCTTCTGTTTTGCTCATTATACTTGAAGGTAAGAACCAAGGTTTCTTTGTCCCTCAGAGAATAGCATAATAGTATCAGTGGACATCACTGACATTTTTTTAAATAGTGAATGGAGACCAAGAGAGGAGCTGTGACTTTATCAGAGTGTGTGAATCTTGCATGAGCTTTGGCAAATATGTTGATGATTTTGGACAACGGATAGTAAAGTAAGGAGAACAAAACATTGAAAGGGGCCTGATATTTCTTAGCTTGTGTTCCAGACACCTAGTGGTAGTGACCAGAACCAGATTAAAAGAATGCAAGTATGGGGGCACCTGGGTGGCTCAGTGGGTTAAAGCCTCTGCCTTCGGCTCAGGTCATGATCTCAGGGTCCTGGGATCGAGCCCTGCATCCAGCTCCCTGCTCAGCAGGGAGCCTGCTTCCCCCCCAACACCTCTCTGCCTGCCTCTCTGCCTACTTGTGATCTTTGTCTGTCAAATAAATAAATAAAAATCTTAAAAAAAAAAAGAATGCAACTATGGCACAAGTATTGAGTCCTAAGGAATCAGAGAAATATGAGGCTTATCTACTTGGAAATCCATTTTGCTTCATTTAGCATGTTACCAAGATCCCAGCAAGGCAACAAAACCTCCAGGATTCCCTTGATCATTTTGTTACAATAGAATTATCTTACTTCATCCACTCATTGACCAAAAATCATGGGAAAGTATTCAAAATAACTTACATGAAAGTTTATTTGCTTTCTTCCATGTCAGCCTAGAGCACTCTGAAGTTATAACAGTACTTATTGCATATGTAAATGATTAAAAACTCCAGTAATCAGGAAATCATGCCTGAGAATGATATGGTATAAATCTCTATAAATCTACATCAAACCAGCTCTTAACTACATCTCACAGGTGTAGGAAGGCATTTTGTTTGCAAAGCCATCCAGGACTCTCCCTTTTTGCTCAAGGATTATTTTATTCAGAATCCCATTGCTCAGCAGATTATCCTTTTAAGAGTTAATGGGCACAGGTACACTTTGTTTAGGCAGAATAAATTAAGTCCATTTATAAGCTCCTGAACCAGTGAACCTCCCAGGAGGTTGCCACAGAGTCCTTTAACTCTAGCCTGTGTAATTGTGATACATCGAAAAAATTCTCTACTGGAACACCTGGATTCACTACAAAGTACATGCAGGCACAGGTGCTGATGTGAGACTTGAAGGACTGGATGGAGTTTAAGTGAAATTGTCTGAGTGAAAGGAAAATGTTTATCTAAAAGTTGGAGTCAGCCAAAGTTGGGAGAGTTTCAAAGGAAGCTCAAAGGGTGAGGAGTAAAGAGTAACAGGGTTAATTAGTAGGGCTATTACCACTAGAGGCTTCAGGCAGGCAGAAACCCCAGTTAAACAGACTCCCAGATATAAATCACCAGCTCTTACCAGCTACATAGGCAAACTGCCAGGCTTTGCAAAAAAGATGGTTGGCTTCCCAAGTCACACCTCTTGAGACTTGGGAATAGAGGAAAATGAGGAGGCACAGTAGCAGCTGAGATAGCCAAACTACTAAAGCAATGGCCCCCAGGAGACTCAGTTATGCAGAGCAGGAAGTAAACAGCGGTTAAATCATTCTCCAGTGGGGGTTTGTGCTGTACAATGTAATGCACTTATAATTGTACATATTTTTATAAATTTTCAATTAAGCAATTGGATTATTTTCTTCCTAATTTGGTATTCAAGGGCTAGTTTCTCCTCTGGAAATTATTCTGCCGTATGACTGTCTGTAGGGGGCATGACTATAAGAGCCACCTGCAGGTAGACAAGGCTGATGTAAACAGGCTTAGGATTCTAGGCACACCCTTGTAGGAGATTACCTTGAGATTCATTTACAGCTTTCCTCAGATTTATTTTTCTTGAGAAGGTGTGGGCTGCTTCCTGCCCTCAGGGCCTTCTTGTGACTGGGCTGTAGGACAGGCTCCTTTGAACAGGCCTGCACTTGCTTTCCTGTCACTAATAGCAGGATTGAATTCCTCATTCTCTAAAAGTCTTCTAGAAGGAGAAATGTTTAGTCCTCTCTCCTTCACCCCTCAACACATACTATCCTTCCTTCCTTATCCAAGCTTACTCCACAGAATCTTTTTCTTATTACTCTTTTTCAACCTCAAGTCCCACATCCTTAATGAAGCCTTCAGCTCACATAGATGTCTCCTTCCCTTGAGCAGCTATAGCACTTAGGAAAGCAATGTGGCATAGTGAGGGAAAAAATGTTTAGAGTCAACAAGCTTATACTTGAACACCAGATCCAGAATTTACTACCCAGGTAACTTTGGAAAAGCCATTTCTTCCCTCTAAGGCTCAGTTCCCTCATCTGTAAAGTGAACATAACCATAGTCCCCACTTCATAAAGAGTTAAAAGTATTAAATAATAAAAATATTAACAATCATCACTTATATTTGACTTACAATGTGCCAAAATCTTTTATCAGTATGTTGCATGTATTAATTCACTTGCTTCTGAGGCACAGAAAGGTTAAGATCACATAGCTGATGAGTGGAAAGAATAATTAAATCTAGGGAGTCCATAACCTTAACCTCTACACTATAATGATATGCTATATGTACAGTATTTAACAAGGAGTCTAGCAAATAATGAGTGATCAAGAGGGATGAATTTTTGTTTGACCATAGGAAAAAGTATAGTACATACCACAGATGAATATAGAATTTGGAGCAGGGGGAGAAATCCCAGATATGTCACTTACTACCTGTGTGACTAGGTCAGAATTACACTACTGCTCTGAACTTCAGTTTACTCATCTGTAAGTTGGAAATAATGATAGCACCAACCTCTTATGATTGTTATGAGGAATCAATGGCACAGTAAGTGCTCAGCAAATGCTAGTTTACTTCCTCATTGTTTGCATCCATCATTTAACACTTACCTACACTGCCTCATATTGCTGGTTTTTTCTTCATCTGTGGGTCTGGTCTCACCCATTTTATGATAAGATAAAGCTTATCATAGGTCTAAGACTATACCCTAAGCTTCCTGAGAGCCCTTTAGCATAATGCTGTGCCAATACAAAGTTCTCAATCAGATTTTTAACTTTCATTGAGTGTGTGCTTGATCAGTCACTATGGTGGGTGTTCAAATGTATTATCTCCTTCAAGTCTCCTAACTGTTTTTTGTTTGTTGTTGGATTTTATGTTTCCTGGCATATAATTCTACTGAAAAATAGAACATGTCCTGTTCTTTGGGACTAATTTCAATGGCTGAGGATAATTTCAGAATTTCCCAAGTGCTTTTGTTGGCTGGTAGAAATGAACCTTCCCTCATCTTCCTTTCTAAATATTCTTGACTTGGTGACATTTTCCAAACAATTGTCAGTGTTTGTGCAGGTGGGAGACAGGTTCTTCCTCTAAGACTCAGCTGTATGAATCACCTTGAGATTCTTTTTCCTGGGAACTTTACCCTCGTTTTTTTTTTTCATCATTCTTTTGTTTTATTCATCATATTCAAACCTCAGAGGCTATGGAAGGAGCACTGTGTAACAATACTGATTCTTAGCATATATCGGGCCAAAGAGGACAAATTGCAAATTACATGTAAAGAAATTAACCCTAGAGCTTTATTTGAATCAGCCGAAGAATCATAATGCAGACATGTTGGACCATGTATCTGTGTACTCATTATTTTCATAATTGTGGTTTCATAATTGCTTTCGATAAAAGGCAGGGGGATGAAAATTCAACACTGAAACATAAATAACCAACAAACTCTGACTATGTGGTAAATGCACTGTACTAAGGATTTACTTTCCCAGACAAAAGAGTGACAATAAGTGGCTTTGCTGCTACTGAATTCAAAGAAATTGAATTCAGCTTTTTCTGTAGTTCAGATCTCCAGCAAATAATTTACAGTCTAAATGCAGCAGAGCTTTTTGCTGAACAAATGGTTGTGTATTATGAATGGGGTATAAATTAAGGATATTCTGTTTTTTCTGAACCTACAAGTAGCTTCTCACCATGTCTCCCTCTGCACTGCAGTTTGATTTCCATGTATGAAATGTGTTGCTTTGAAACAATGCCATGAAAACCAGCATCTATTTGAGTGGTGTGCAATCACAAATGTGTGGAGGAGTGCAGTAATGCAATATGGTGCTTTAGTTGAGTTTAGGTTAATACCACAATTTAGGAATATCAATTTCTATTACTTACATTAAGGCTAATCTATTGGATGTAGCAGTTAGAGGCTGAAGAGATTAGAAGCCACACATTGAACTGGACCTGCTTAAAGAGCTACGTACAGTTGCTGGTTTTTATCCCGTTGGCTCTGAATAAAGATGTTAAGTACCCACCTCCAGAACATCTGGCAACTAAATAATCTAATTGGACCACTTCTAATTACTGAAACAGCCACCATTATTGTGTACCTATGATCCAAAAGACTCTGCATTATACATTTTGCTTGTCTTGTTGCATTTAATCATTAAAACAGCCTTGCAAGTAGACATCATGACCTTTACTTTATAGATTTGGCAACTGACAGGGAGGTTAAGTCACTTATTTATGCTCACGTAGCTTTAAATTGTACAGGAAGGATTAGACCAGGTCTGTGTGAATGCAAAACCTATGCCCTTTCCAATGTCAAGCACTGCCTCTCAGCTATGTAAGAGGTTGAGAAAGGAAGTGACAACTCTCAGTAGTATTACTGACATATTGACTAAAAGAAGGTTATATACCATCTCAAGAATCCCTTCCTCTGGGATTTGGTGGTGAAAGGACAACATAATGATTACCAACAAGAGCATAACACTGGAAAGACTCAGAAAAAGCCCACTTCTAACACTGCTAGTTGTGGGATCCTGGTTTTCTCCCTTGTAAAATGAGGGTAATAATGTCAATAAATACCTCATAAAATTATAGGGTGAACTAAAAGAGATCATACATGTAAATTATCTGGCATAGTGTTTGGCATATACTAAGTGTTCAATGAATCTTCATTATCATTGTTAGAGTATTATTTAATATTTTCATGTATAGAGGAATTCTCTATCCTCCATTTAGAGGTAAGCCTGACTTGGCATTCTAGCAAAAATGCAACTATGGCATCTACCCCTTAGTACACCACAAGCTTTGTTCCAACTATAAGACACAAGGTGTAGCCATAACCTATGTTCCAGGTATAAGACTTAACAGCTGTATTAAGGCCTCAGATTCTCAAAGACCTTCAAATGTGCCATGCCAGGGGAGAAAAATAAGCTAACTGAACATAAGATTATTCTCCCAAAATAACCAAATTCACCTAGTCAGCCCTTCAATTTAACTGCTTTAAGCATCTACTCAAATTCCAGAATCCTTTATTTTAGCCATGATCCCTGAGAACCTCTTTACTGGGTCATACCTCAAAAAGGTTTCTAAAGTCTCCTTCATGGGGTGCCTGGGTGCCTCAATGGGTTGAAGCCTCTGCCTTTGCCTCAGGTCATGATCCCAGGATCCTGGAATCGAGCCCCAAATCGGGCTCTCTGCTCAGCCAGAAGCCTGCCTCCCCCTCTCTCTCTGCCTGCCTCCCTACCTACTTGTGATCTCTGTCTGTCAAATAAATAAATAAAAATCTTAAAAAAATTTTTTAAAGTCTCCTTCACATTAACCTTTCTTGTTTTTATGAAAATCTTCCCCCTTTTGGGACGCCTGGGTGGCTCAGTTGGTTAAGCAGCTGCCTTCGGCTCAGGTCATGATCCCAGCGTTCTGGGATCGAGTCCCACA
>ML094140.1:22007-56435 GCA_003697995.1 Taxidea taxus jeffersonii
AAAACACTTTGAAAAAAAAAAAAAAAAACCACTTTGCAAAGAATCAAATGGTTAGATTAACTTACCTCATACTGTATGAATACCTAAGTTCCTAGTCCCCACATTGAAATATTTAGTGTGCCTGTACTGCACAGTCATACCTATTATTTATTTTTAATCACAAGAAACTTATTTTTGCCATAAAGCAATTGCAGTTTTTATTTCAATAAGGTAAGCAGAAGCAGTGCTTATAAAGGATGAGCTTCATCCCCAGGGTCAAACAGCTTAGCAAGATTGAGTCAAATGGCCAATTTATAAAAATATGTTTAAAAAATATCCCACATGTTAAAGTAAACACTAGAAGAAAAATAAAGTACTTGAAAAAGTGAAGGATTTCTCTAATTTTATTACAGCTGTAACCAGACAGTAAGTCTTTAAGAAAGGGTAAGCCATTTTATGATATCACACCTTCAAAGCTGTTAAACAGTGTTTAAGTAGCAATCTATCTTCCATAAAATCTCCCTAGAAATAAAGAGGGGGTGTCATGTGACAACTTAGTACCCTAAACCAAGGCAGACTAAATTTCCTTAACAACAGTCCCCACCCCCTCACTCTCTGCTCCAGCCCAAAGAACATCTTCCAGTTGTTATAATGTTCTGTACTCTTTCATTCCTCCAAGACTTTACATCAGCTATTCCCTCTGCCTAGAATACTCTTATCCTGCTACTTCACTTGTTTTGTTCTTAATCATCTTTCTTGTGTGCCTGTGTGGCTCAGTCGGTTAAGCATCTGCCTTCAGCTCCAGTCATAATCCCAGGGTCCTGGAACCAAGTCCCCTGTCCGGTTCCCTGATCATCGGGGAGTCTGCTTTTCCCTCTAACCCTTCCCCCCGCTTGTGATCTCTCTCTCTCTCTCTCTCTCTCTCTCAAATAAATAAATAAAATATTTAAAAAATCATTTTTCTCATCTAAAATGTCATTCTGCCAAAAAGCTTTCCCTGACCACCCTTTCTCCACAAGTCTTGGCTGGTTGATACTGCTATATGTGATTAGAACATCATGCACTATCCCTGTCAAAGAATGTATCCTATCACACTGATAATAATTGTTTATTTGCTTGCTTAATCATCTGTATTAAACTATAAGCTCAATAAAATAGAGATAATGTGTTTCTTTTTCACCACTGTATCTCAGTACCTAGAACAATGCCTAGTAAATAAGTATTTGTTGAAGAATCAAATTGAAAATAACTGTATTTGAACTCCTATAGACACAAAAAGAGTAAACTTATGATTTGGAAATGTAGCCTTCTCTGACTACATAGTGTAGCAGTTATAACCTAGATCTTAGTTAGCCAACTATACTGTAAGCTTTCTAAGAGCAGTTACCATGACTTTCATATCCCCAGCATAATTAGACCGTGTTGAGAATATGATGGGAGCTCAGTAAATATTCAGTCAATGAATGAATGAATGAAAAAACAGCTCTCATTTTAGGCTTTCTCCCAGTTAGGAAAATCTCATGTCCTTTGAGCATAAGGGAATCCCCACCAGGACCCTAACAAAAAAATCTATTTCCTCCATGAAGCCTTCTTTAATCCCCACTATCCCCTAAACAGAAACCTTTATAACCAACCCAAATGAATACAGAAGGCAAACTAAAATATGAGTATTACACAAAGCTTAGAAGGAATAGTCAATAGGATGGGTAACCTAATCAGGATTCAAAATGATCTCAATAAGCCAGAATAAAATGTATAAACCAAAAAGACTCATTTTAACTGGAATATGTGTTAAATCCAGTATTTAGGTTCAAAATATCAATTTCACAAGTATAGGATAGGGAGACACTGGTTCTGACAGTTCTGACAGCAGTTTATGTGACATAGACCTGGGGATTTTAGTTGGCCTCAAGATCAATATGAGCCAGCAGTGGGATGTGACTTCTAAAGATGCAACTGCAATCTGAAGGTACACTAAAAGAAGTATTTTATCCAGTTCACAAAAACAATGGTCCCATCATACCCTGTTCCACTCCAACCACATCTGTGGTATTATTTTTCAAAATTTTAAAAGAAACATTTACAAACTAGATTAAGTTCAGAATAAATTAACTGGAGTGGTGAAAGAGTACAGAAATATATGGTAAGCTTACAGAAACATATGGTAAGTAGCTGAAGGACCTGTGGACATTTGTACTGAGAACAGAAAGTTTGGGGTCAAGGAACATAACATCTCTGCCCAGAAAGAAAGGAAAAAGACCTAAGGAGTGGTGTGGGGTATATGTAATTTGAAGAAATTCCACCAATGAATCTAATACACACACGATCCACCATGCCCATCTCATATATATGGTAGAGTCCCCTGCTTAATCCTCTACACCATAACTGGAAAAATTTAAACAGAAACTGGACACCCACTCTCAAGGATATGAAAGTGCAAATTGTTTTTTAGAATCAGTTGTTGGAGGAGATATTGTGAGTAATGCCTCCAGGTTGTGCAGATGCTATGATTTTTTTTTAAGATTTTATTTATTTATTTGACAGAGAGCAAGCAAGCACAGGCAGACAGAGTGGCAGGCAGAGGCAGAGGGAGAAGCAGGCTCCCTGCTGAGCAAGGAGCCCAATGTGGGACTTGATCCCAGGACGCTGGGATCATGACCTGAGCCGAAGGCAGCCGCTTAACCAACTGAGCCACCCAGGCGTCCCCAGATGCTATGATTTTATGTCCTTCTCTAAATTCCTAATAATCTAGCTTATCCTGTTCCTCTGGCTATTACTATTCATTTACTCAGACAGTATTTATATAAGACCTTTGTGAGGGTGGATTCTATGCATACAATTTTATGCAAAGTATACTGTCAAATAGTGAGTAAATGAATCCTTGAATTGTAAAAATATTAAGGCTTCAGAAAACTGAATGTTAATAAAATTTACTGGGAAAACACAGGATTTGGATTGAGAATACCTGCATTCTAGACTCAGTTCAGCCACGTATTAGCCTTTTGGCCTTGGACAATTCATTTGAAATTAAGTAATATCTGTTTTCTCATCTGTAGGATAAGAATAATGATGCCTGCCTTAGCTACCATATGGAGTAATAATTAAATGAAATAGTATATGATAAACTGTAAGGTGTAGGAGTATTTCATAAACTATAATGCACTGGGTACTATTTAACCCACTGTCTATGAATAAATGGTTGAATACCTCTTTGGCATATTTCTACTGCTATCAATATCAACATTACTCCTTATGCCACCCACGTCTCATCCTTATTCCAAGGTCAACCCTTTCTGAAGCCCTATTCCTCTCCCTGCTTGTAAATATAAGTGAGCACAATGAACCTCCTAAAAGTCTTTTGAGGTAATGGAAACCATTTGGTAATAGAAAATGAGTGGTACCTATATAGTTTTTGTAGCCTGCCTTTTAAGAATTCTTTCATAACCACTAACCCCATAACCACTAACCAAGCTCCTTCAGAACCATTAACCTCATAACCACTCATAACCATTAACCAAGCTCCTAATTCTTCCTCCTATCCCTATCATGATGAGGAGAGCCATTACAGCACCCACAGCCTTCATCTCTCCAAACAGCCACCTTGAGCCTCCCTCTACTTCCTCTTTCTTCAATAATTTACTTTTTACAGCTGGCTTCTGAACAACTATTCCCTGAAAAGACTGTGAACAAAATCTAGACTAAAGTGCTAAAAGTTGATACAGTGCCTTTTTCCCTCCTTTCTCTGGTAACTATCCACTGATAAGGAACAAATGCTTTCTTATCCCAAAGGAATGAGCCACAGGGATGGGATTACCATTATTTGGGGATACTGAACCCTTTCTGGAATCCTTCACATACTCTCACATAGGCAATAGATTACTCTGAAAAGAAATGCCTCCCCCAGTCCACCTCTACTCTCTGAGCTCAGTCACCTTTTAATCTGTAACTATGTGTACATAGTTGGCCACATAATCCAGTCTTGGGCTTGACAACTGGGTGGCTGACAGCACTGAGTTCCCAGTGATCTATAGGTTGTGGTATGAATACTGATAATAAAGTGAGGATGTGTGCCCCTTCACATCCTCCTCTTCATGATTTTCCTAGATAAAGGTGGCACATATAGAGTCACTTGTTATGCAGTGTAAATTTGTGCATTTGAGGATCCATGTAGCAACTGGATTCACTGACTGACTCTAAAGCAACACAAATATTTAAAGTGATGTGAAGAGACAGCCTCTTCACAAAGAATTTTGTGCTAAAAAAATTGTCCTAAACTCCCTGCCAAGGTTTCATATTTAGACACTAATAAAATTTAAACAATTTTCACAACCTTATGACCTAGGAAACCATTCTTTGTATTTAACTTCTCTTTCCACTTATTCTTATAAAGCCAACTGGATAACGGAAGAATAAATTAAATCAATGCAACCAGCTGTATATCTCAAATCACATTCATCCCTTTATACAGATAAGCATAGCACTAAACTTACATAAGTTTCTCCAGACAAATTTATTAAGTTAGAGTTTGCAGTAGTATCTGCTGTAAGAAAAAAATGATGTTTTATTTAAAATTCTGTCATAATATATAGACTTTCATATAAGAAAAATCCTTCTCACTTCATGTTCAGTGCTAGGACTATGAAGAATCATGAGCCAAACTTATAAGATCCATATTCTAGGCTCACCTCTATCACTAACCAGTTGTGTGTCCCTCAGCAAATTACCTTCCCTCTCTGGGCCTCCATTTATTCAACTATAAAATGAATATAGTTGGACTAAAGCAACTGTTCCCAAATAGCAGTCCATAGACAGGTACCAGTCAGTGACAAAATATTTATCAGTCATTCCGAGCAAACATGAGATAAAGACAATGAAGTAAGTTTTTCATTAAGATAAATTTACTCAGTTTTTAAAATTCTGAACTTATGGACTATTAGTATAGGACCACAAAAGGTCATTATTTTATTATCTGGTGATAATAGAAATGGTAATATTCTTCTTTAATAATGTCTCTATTTGGAAAATTAAAAAAATAATTAATTAATTAAAAAAAGAAAATGCAAAAAAAATAATGTCTCTATTTGGAAAATTCAAAGTTAATGAAACTATCTTAGATCCCATGTTTTGATTTTTTAATATTATTGGTATATTACAATAAAAATCAGTTAGATGGTATCTATCCTGAAATCCCTTCAAGCTCTAAAATTACTAGGATTATACATCCTATAACCCTTTCTTGCCCAAGTTTTGCCATCTCTCTAGAGCCACATCCAAAACTTTGTCTTAAGATCCACTGTATTGAATACTTTTACCCCCTCAATCCAAATCCCAATAAATGTCAGTCGATAATATCCAAATGTTGTTCACTTCTAGAATTTGAGGAATTCAACTATGGCTGATGTTATACTGAGAGAGGGGGAGAAAAAAAAGGAGTAAGAGATGAGAGAAGGGGGAGGGAGAAAGAGAGAAAGGACAAATAAGAACTTCATATTCCATCTATCCAAGAGATTTTAGGATGCCAGGAATATCTGCCTTAAACATCACTGCCCCCGTATCTGCCTTAAATATCTGCCTTAAACATCAAGAAAGGTAAGAATTTGTTTTCATAAGACTCAGACCACTACTTTCTACTTCTTTGTCAACCTTCCTCCACTCTTGTTGATTTGTCTTTTTATTTGCCTTTTGGATAGCAGGCCAAAATATCAAAAATTCCCTTATCAAAATGAGATGGAGATGGTGGCTTCACCTATATTGTCATCTAAATTATGGCACAAAACCTAAATGCTTTTCAATTATCTGGCTCTAACTAGTCCTATCCAAGGTAAATCCTAGGAAGATTTACCTTTCTTGGTACCAAGTTAAAGAGTCTACCCAAGCTAGCCTCACTTCAGTCATTCACAGGTCCCTTTTAATCTACAGTGATGCCACTACCTCCCATAGGTGCATAGGTTGGTACTTTTCAGAAACCTTTTCTATATTTCACCTATTTGGAGCTATTCTTTATAAGCTGAGCTTACTACCTGAGGAAAACAGATGATTGGCATCAAATATATAGCATAAAATAAAAAAATAGACATTACTAACACAGGAGAAGTCTATATTATCCTGACTTAAAACAAGTCTTTATAAAAATATCCCAGTTTACTCTTGGAGACCCAAAAGAAAATGAGTTTTTAGTGTGTGTATTTTTTTGGTTTGTCTGTATCTGTGTGTGTGTGTGTGTGTGTGTGTGTGTGCATGTGTGTGTGTGACATAGCACATCTTTAAAAACACAGCTCCAGGTCAAGATTTTCTGGCTGTACTGGAGACAAATCAAGCCCGGTTTTGTGGGTGTTTTCTTTTTGTTTTTTAATTTTTTTATTCTTTTATAAACATATAATGTATTATTAGCCCCAGGCATACAGGTCTATGAATCACCAGATTTACACACTTCACAGCACTCCCCATAGCACATACCCTCCCCAATGTCCATAACCCCACCACCCTCTCCCAATGGTTTTGTTGTTTTTGAGAACAGTTCTAGTCATGCAGTAGCCTTTTTCTTAAGTAATCTTTTTAGCTTCCTCAGAAAAGAAACTTGTCAGTCAGGTTGATCAAAGTATCTACCATGCCAGTAAAGGCTACTTTACCAACAAGCAGCCACTTGGCAACATTTCTAGGCTTGTTTCAGAAGATCTGGAAACAATACAATTCTTGAACAGTAAAATCAGGGAATCCCAACAGTTCCAATGAAATTGGAGTTGGGTTATCCCAGATCCCTTAAGGAGAAGTTATCCTGCTTGTTAACATCAAGGAATCATGTTGCTCAAAGTCAACACAACTCTGAGGATATAGAAAAATGTACCTACATCTGTACACCCAGTAAACATACTCAATTTTATGCTGCAAAAAGGATTATTGGCAAAGAAAATATTTAAATTATCCTTATACCATGTTGTCTCCTCAGCAAAACACTAAATGGCCCTTTATTCAATGACCAAACTAATGGAGAAAATATATATCCACAGACATGTATTGAGCTAATTATTATAATCCCTCTCATCAATGCTTTTATCATACATTGAGCAGCTAGCAAAGTACTAGAAAAATACCCAGAGGGTAAACAGCAAAACGGAGGTGTGGTCTGGCTAGTTAGGAGCCTGGGTGGCTAGTCCCGAGTAAGTAAGAGCTGGCTTAAACATTCACAGATTAAAACCTTACATGTAAGGCCATCTCCTGGCTAACCTTAAGCAGCTAATTCTTCCCTTCTGGCCAGACTCTTACCCAGTCACTTCATGTTATGCCAAAGATGCTAAAGACTTGTTAATTTCTAAAAAACTAAATGTTAATACATTACCTCTCTACTGCATATTTTGAAAGAGGTTTTTAGTGGACCACTTAACCTTCAAAGATAAACATACCTGTAGTGGGATAGGAGACAGCCTGGTTTAAGATAAATGTCTCTAAAAAGAAACAAAAATTCTAGCTTTTTTGGCAACTCACTGGCTTACCTTGATTGAGAAAGTTACTTTACTCCCATATTTTCACTCCAATGGAAACAAGGGAAGCTTTGAACTAGATGACTTATAACTACACTTCCAGTATAGACAGTCTATGTTAACTTTGGCCAGAAGAGGCTTGGAGTTAAGATGGTGGAGAAGTGGGGAGACCCTAAGCTTGTATCATCCCTCAAACACAGCTAGATAAATATTAAATCATTCTGATTGCCCATGAAATTGATCTGAGGACCAAGAGAACAAGCTGCACATCTACAGGTTAAAAATGGTCACATGGTGGAAGGTAGGGGCTGTGAAGAGTTGTTTTGGGCCTAAAAGGAATTGCAGGTGCTGTGGAGGGGAGGGAGCCTTGATCATGGAAAGAGGAGCAAGAGAGAAAATGTGTGTGTGTGTGTGTGTGTGTGTGTGTGTGTGTGTGTGTGAGAGAGAGAGAGAGAGAGAGAGAGAGAGAGAGAGAGAAAGCAGCATACAGGGGAATGCACAAGAAAAACTCTTCCCCAAAATCACTGGCTGAGAAAAGGAGAGGGGCTGACAACCACCAGTTTTAATAAGCAGCAGAGCTCAAAGTCTGAAGTTTTAGAAGTCCATGCCATCCCTGGGGATCATGGCTGGTGGGTTTAGCAGTGTTCCAGTGGGGAAGAAGTGCAGAGCCCTGGGAGCAGGAAGCATGGTCTGAGGATCCCCTCAGATACACAAGGAGAAACAGTTCCCCTGCTTGGAATGCATTTGGAAGAGGTGGCACACCTCTCCAGGGACAAAAGAATGGGTCATGCCAATGTGATGCCCTATTCACTAGCATAGGAACAAAGATACTGGCTGAGGGAAGCAAAACTTGGTACCAGTTTTTTGCTGTGGTTTACCATAAACTCTGAACCACTAATGTGGTCATGCAACCACTTTTCTGGGACAAACCAGCCTCAGCCACAGTGCAGCAAGACCCTCCCACAGAAGGTCAGCTCAGGTCCCTAAAACTTGAATTTTTGAAACCCAGACACACACTTAGGACAAAACACAAGAGTACTATGCCACCTGGTAGGCAGACAGCTCAGACACAAACAGGGTAAAGGCAAAGCTATAACAGAAGCTGGGGACACAAAAGGGGTGATTTCTTGCTCTTCTGTAAGGACTTCCTGAAGAGTGGCAGGTGGGAATTTGCCACTCCCAGGACAAGAGAGCAGGGGGCATCATTCTTCCCTCCCCCACCCATCAGCACTGACAGACTTCAGTGAGCAACACAGCACTGCCCCCCTCCCCCAGAGGCTGGAGCCACTCACACCAAGTCCTGCCCCCCTGTGCCCTGCAGGTGCATCTCCACTAAAACAAGTCTGCCTGAGAATCAGTGCAGCAGACTCCTCTCCCAGAAGACCAGCACAAACCCCTCACATGCACCAAGTCTTCTACTGATCACAGAGTGCTACAAAGCTTCAACTCTAGGGGGAATAAGATCTAGCTTCTTTGGTGTTTTTTGTTTGGTTTGGTTTGGTTTTATCTAAGTTCTTTTAACAAGAAAACCAAAACACACCTAGTTAAAACTTGTCATATGGTGGACAAGGTCTGAACACCCCCCACTGCAGGAAAGGAGATAGTCTGCAGAGGACTTACCTGAGGGAAGGAGCAGCCAAAACACAATAGCAGAGTACATACTCTGAAAACCTCCTGAAGCACAAGGCCCAAGACAGTATAGGTACTCTTCTTGAAACAGCCATTAATCTCAGGAGCAGGAATATAAGAGACTTTCCTGACAATCACACACATAAAAAAACAGATACCTAGACAAAATGACAAGACAGAGGAATTCACCCCAAAAGAAAGAACAGGAAGAAGTAACCACCAGGGATTTAATCAATATAGATATTAGTAAGATGTTTGAACCAGAATTTTATTTTAGTTTTTTAAAAAGATTTTATTTATTTATCTGACAGAGAGAAAGATCACAAGTAGGCAGAGAGGCAGGCTCCCTGCTGAACAGAGAGCCCGATGCGGGGCTCGATCCCAGGACCCTGAGATCATGACCTGAGCCGAAGGCAGACGCTTAACCCACTGAACCACCCAGGCACTCCTGAACCAGAATTTTAAAACAACAATCATAAGGATACTAGCTGGGCTTGAGAAAAACATAGAACACACTAGAGAATCCCTTACTTCAAAGATAAAAGAAATCAAAACTAGTCAGGCCAAAGTAAGCAGTGCTATAGTTGAGATGCAAAACTGACTGGATGCAATGACAACAGGGATGGACAAGCAGAGGAATGAATGAGTGTTTGTGACCTTGTGACCCTGAGCAATTTACATAACCTCTCTGAGCCTTAGTTTCTCCATATGTCTTGTAGAAGTAAAGGCCTTTTACACTCTGTTGGAGGAAATGTGGTACAAATTACTTGGAGAACAATTTAGCAAAATACATCAAAATTGTAGCTGTTCCTATTCTTTGATTCAGCAATTCCACTGAGAGTTTAACCTAAGTATATATCCACAAAAGTATGCCAAGAGAAATGTACATGACTGTTCACTGATGTATTATTTATACCAGCGCAAAACTGGAACAACTCAAATGTCCTTTAAAAGGGAGTGATTAAATAAATGATATATCTATCTGACCATCTGTTATGCAATCATTAAAAGAATAAAGCAGATCTATATGAAATGCTAAGAATCCATCTCCAAGGAGAATTACTGAATGGAATAAAAGGTATAAAATTCTATCTTATAGTAATTTTATTTGTTAAATAATTGTTTAATGGTGATGATAATAGTTCTGCTTCATAGAGTTGTTTAAAAGATTAAGAGGGGCACCTGGGTGGCTCACTGGGTTAAAGCCTCTGCCTTCGGCCCGGGTCATGATCCCGGGGTCCTGGGATTGAGCCCCACATTGGGCTCTCTGCTCAGGGAGGAGCCTGCTTCCCCCTCTCTCACTCTGCCTGCCTCTCTACCTACTCGTGATCTCTGTCAAATAAATGAATGAAAACTTTAAAAAAAAGATTAAATGAGATAATGCACATAAAGAATAACAATTTAACTTCTTAGAAGGAAGGGACTTTTTGCCCTTGTATTCCTTACAGAACCTAGCTCTATGTCTGACACATAAAGGTCCTAAATAAAGATGTGTGTTTCACCAAAAGAGACTCTTAATGTCATAAAACAAACTGAGGGAGGTGGGGGGGAGGGGTGTTGGGAGAGGGTGGTGGGGTTACATTATATGTTTATATAAAAATTTTTAAAAAATTAAAAAGATGTATGTTTCATAGTAGACTGAGACCATAAGATTCTGTGTTAGAATCTTAATTTTACCATATAATTGTGTTACCCCAGGCATTAACCTTTCTGAGCATCACATCCTTCAACTTTAAAATAAGGAGGGAGTAGATAAAATATAACTCACAAGGCTATTGTAAAGCTTAAATCTGCTAACATTTATAAAATGTCTGGTATATAGGTTTGGTGGTTATTTTCTATTTGTGCTTCCTAGTCATTCTCTTCTCTCTGTGCTCCTCCACTCTGGGGCTCAAGCAGAAAAATTTTATTGACTACATCAGCTGGGCTCCTTTCCCCTTGGGCTTTGAATTGAGTCCAACCAATGAGCAGCACTGGCAAGAAATAAGATAGGAGGAGAGAAAGCTCGGATTATTTATTCCACCCACTCCTTTTCTGTCAGGCTGTGATTTGGCAGTTCTCATCACATGGCTCTCTCATTATGGATCCACTTTCCAGATTAAAGCAGCACCATTTTCTCCCCGTGTCCTTTCAAGTTTAGGGTGGTGACAACCTCTTACTGTTATTAGTCTCAGGGCACTTCACCATCCCTTGCCGGTTCCCATAATCCTGTTCACACCTTTGTATATTTTCCTTTCATCGGTGTCTCTTCAGTTGTCCTTTGAGTGTGTCATCTGTGTTTCCTACTAGAATTCTAACACATAAATGCTACGTAAATATTCATTACATTACCTCATCCTTCTGAATACACATTTCTCAATATGCTGCTCTCATTTTTTTAATCCAAGAATACCTATCCCAAAATGTAATATAGGTCCAGATCAACATTTTAAGCAGAAAGCTTTTTCTGTCCAAATCTGAATGATCCTTCATTGAAGAATTGTCAAATATAACAAACTTCATAAAGTCCTACCTTCTTATTTGCAAATAACTTATAATTTGTTGAGACAAGGAAAGAAGAGGTGGGAAATCTGTCTAGTATATTTAACAGAAAGCTCTTGGTATAAATTGATTGACTCCTCCAAGGCCGAAAAAACAGTTTCCATTCTTTGGGAGTTGCAGTTCTGTTTTTTGTTTGTTTGTTTGTTTTTAAGATTTTATTTATTTATTTGACAGAGAGAGACATCACAAGTAGGCAGAGGAACAGGCAGAGGCGGGGGTGGGGGTGGGGGTAGTAGGCTCCCTGCTGAGCAGAGAGCCCGATGTCGGGCCCGATCCCAGGACCCTGAGATCATGACCCGAGCCGAAGGCAGAGGCTCAACCCACTGAGCCACCCAGGTGCCCCTGCAGTTCTGTTTTAATGAATCTGTGGACCAGGCCAATGACAGACAACATATAGTTGCATAAGTCCTGAGCAAATTTCTCAAAATAGCTGTTGATAATAGAAAGACTGGAGATATCACATACAAAACTGATAAAGATTTTTGTTTGTTTGTTTTTTAAATAGTATAATGTGTTAGTAAAGGGTTGCGGAAATGGATATGCTCATTCAAATTGGTGAGAATACATATTGATAAATACTTTCAAGAAAGTAGCTTGAAAATAAGTATTAGCATTCAAAATGAGTGAGACATTTGACAGGTTTGATCAAGTAGTTTTGGAAGAAATAATGACAGACCCATAGGTATATATATATATAAAAGGATATTCTTGCAGAACTTTTTATTACAATAATATTAATGTTAAAATAAAGGAATTTAGTAAAATATTATAATCCATATAATTAAGTACTATGTAGTCATTAAAAAGTATGCTTTCAAGTATATTTGAAATTATAAAAAAAGTTCATGAGCTATCATTAAATGCAAAAAAATGTTTATGTATATATGTGGGGAGATATATATATGTATACATACATATACATATACATACATATATGTATACATGTACATGTACATATATATGTATACATGTATGTATGTGTATATATATATAATGTATGTACATCATATATATATAATGTATAGTGGTAGGCAGAATAATGGCCTCCCAAAATGTCCACCTCCTGAATGCTAGCACCTGTGAATATGTTACTTTATGTGACAAAAGAACTTTGTACATGTGATTAAAACATGCAATTAAGCAACAAAACATGGGGAGATTATCCTGGATTATATACGGTTGAGTCCAATTAAATCACATGAGTCCTCATGTAGACATGACTACAGAAGATTTGTCAGAGGGATGAGACCTTGCTGTCTTGGAAGATGGAGGAAGGGGATCATGAGCAGGCAGCCTCTAAAAGCTGGAAAATGCAAGGAAATGGATTCTTTCCTACAGTCTCTAGATAGGAACAACAATCCTGTTGATACCATATCCTTAACCCAATGAGACTCATTTCAGACTTCTGACCTAACTTTAACGTAACAGGTTAAAGAACTCTAAGTTCTTTAGGTTAAAGAACTTTAACATAACAGGTTTTTATTAAGTTACTAAGTCACTAAATTTATGAGTTTGTTACTGCAGCAACATACACACACACACACACAGCAGATAATCCTACCACCAATTCTGGGAGCCTCTTTGTACTAGTCCAGATTACTATCTTTGTAGTAGTAGTCCCCAGGCATCTAGAGCATGGCAGGTCCTATCAGCCCTCTGAGACAGGCAAGGCAGAAATCAGTTTCTTGGAAAGCCCCTGGAAAAGCTAGAACTCTGGCCATGTGTTCCAACTTTTTCAATTCTCCAGAAGAAACCAGGATCTGGAGATTTTTCACCCACTTACTCTGTGCAGATCAGGAGGAGGGGCTATGGCAACTGATTTCATATACTAGTTCAAACTACCATCTTTGTTCTCACTGGACCCCAGGTGTGTAGAGTATGCCAGGTCCTGTCAGTACTTTGAGACAGGCAGAACAAGACAGTCCCCTGGGCTCCCTTGGAAAATTGGAAGTTTAGACACGTGGTCTAATTCTTTCCCTCTCCAGAGAAATGCTGGAGGCTGTAAATTTCCTTTCCAATCATATAGTGCTGATCCAGTGGTACAGATTATAACAAAAGAATGTCTTGAATATGTGTGTTCCACACAAATTTTAGTATTACTTATTACAGTTTTATGAAAAATGCTATTGACATTTTGATAGGGATTGCACTGAATTTGTAAATTGCTTTGAGTAATATGGACAATTTAACAATATTAATTCTTCATATCCATTACTGAGAACTAATTTTATGTTAAATACTTGATGTGAGAGTTCCTAAGCCCTGCAAGTAGTGTAAGTACAAACTTTAAATCTATGGGAAATATGATCTATTATTGCAAATTTTCAGGAAAGATTTTTTCCTCATTCAGATCGCAGACAATGATAGGCTTCCTTGTTATTTCTCTTGTTAATGAGGTACCATCATTTCATTGAGGTTACAGCCCTTTGGCTTCCTGGTTTTATAGAAAAGACAGTTTGCACTGACCCAAAGTTTTATCTCTTATCCTCATACAGGTGTTAAAAGACAAATCTTTAGACTACTAGGCCTGACACATTCTCTGTACCTCTCTCTAGGGCATATCATAAAATATATGTTTACTTCTCTGCTTTTACCTATCTGCTTCTGAATCCTAACAATATGCTTTACTTTCCTGTGAGCTAAGTTATATATTTAATAGAAGACTTGTTATAATTTATCTACTTTTTGTAGGAATCCTCAAGGAGGGTTCTCATGGTATCTAATTCCAGCAAATCCCTCAATATTATTTTTAAAATAAAATTTTAAAATTTATTTTTAAAAAAGAGATAAATAGGGGTGCCTGGGTGGCTCAGCAGGTTAAAGCCTCTGCCTTCGGCTCGGGTCATGATCCCAGGGTCCTGGGATCGAGCCCTGAATCGGGCTCTCTGCTCAGCAGGGAGCCTGCTTCCTCCTGTCTCTGCCTGCCTCTCTGCCTGCTTGTGATCTCTGTCTGTCAAATAAATAAATAAATAATCTTTTAAAAAAAGAGATAAATAAAGCACAAAGGGAATTTTAAAATAACACTGTAATGGGAAAGATTTTTCAAATGAAGATGTAAAACTTGAGAACTGTGAAGAAAATATTTAACAAATTTGGCTACATAAAACTTAAAATATTCCATATGCAAAAAAAAAACTACCAGAAGATAAATGATAAGCTATAAACAAATATTTGCTGTGTATGTTACAGGAAAAAGGCCAATTTCTTTCATATTCAAAGAGCTATTAAAATTTAATAAGAAAAAATAGAAAAAGAGCGGTTCACAAAATAAAAATCCAAATCACCAATAAACATACAAATTCATATTCAACCTCACTTGTAATTAAAAAAATGCAAAATGAAACAATAAGATACCATTCTTTCTACCCATCAGGTTGAGAAATACAATGACAATACCAATACCGGTAAAAGTTATATATAGTTTTGTATATGTGCATAAATATTGTATATGCATACAAAGTTTCTAGAAGGTTATATGGGAAACGTAAGTGACTACTGGCTACTACAGAGAAGAGATAGAGAAGGAGGAGGATTTTACTTTTAATATTTTGCTTTTTCTTTAGTTTGAATTTTTACATGAACAGAATTATTTTTTAAATGAAAATAAGACTAGATAATCCGAATAATAGCAATATAAGAAATCCAACAGGAATAGGGCTCCACAATGTAAGTACAGGAGGCAAAGAGGAGAGTAGAGAAGGCTGAGAGTTAAGCAAGCACTGAGCGATGTTTCCTCTGGCTACTTTTAGAGATACTGCCCATATAGAAATAAGGAATAAAGTAACTATGTGGCTGCAGATTCATCAGTGGGGAGCAGTGATGCCTAATTAGTCCATGCTTATTTCTATGCTGAAAATGTTGCCACATTACATTCTGCACTGTAATACTGTGTTAATTTGAAAATGTTCATTTTCATGCACATTAATTGTAATGGCATTCTAAGTTTCAATCCATTTTTGAGGAATACAGGTGGCAGCCATTATCATTAGCTATCTACTAAGTGCACAGACATATAGAAAAGATTTATTAATATAAAAAAGAAAGAAAAGAACAGACATATGGTAGCAAAAATTATGTTTTGCAAAATTCAAACATGATTGAACCACTTTCTCTTCCAGCTTAACCTTACAGGTTAACCCTTAATCTCATCCAAATGCTTAAACACCTCTAAGATATTGCCTTTTCATTTTTATAAAGCATCGAATACACAGACTGAAAATAGAGGGGAAAGCTTTGCCATTAGACTGGGTCTAAATTCCAGCTCTACCACTTCCTAGCTGTGTACACGTGAGTTGCTTAAGCCCTTTAAGTTCCAGCCAGTTTCCTCATTTATAAAATGAAGACCACAAAAGTACAGACAAGGATTGTTAGGAGAATTGAACAAGGTGATTAGCATGTGAAACATTTACTATAGTGGCTGACATATGATCAATAACCCATAAATGTTAGCTATTATTGTGGATATCAGTCAAATGTATTTTGAAGGCCCAGAACCATGCTAAGACAATGTGAGAGATACTCTAACTTCTTATAATGTTGTTGAATGGAAAAGCATGTAAATTCCAAACCGCAGCTATTGAAATCCTATACTGTCCATTGCCAGCACCCAATCAACCCTATTCTCAAAACAAAAGGTTCAGCAGTCAAGCCCCAAAGCACAAACCTTCTCTTGTTGACAGTGGAGCCATTAAAGGCAACATTTTCAAAAGGTGGTCGGGGGTGGCATCACAGTTATAAAAAGTAAATTCATTGAGTGGAAAAAACCAGGCCTTCAGTGGGGCTGAGTAGTCCAAATCCATAATACTGATTATTCTCAAGGTATATGATCTAAAAACAAATCACTAATTGACTTTAGTGGCTTTATAAAGCCCACCCTTGAACTGTTTGGTTTTGTTGATTTTGTATGGGATAGCCAACCAGCCAGGAAGCACCAGCAGAAGGCAAAAGGCTACCCCTTGCACACATATTCCCCAAGAAGAACAAAATATCCATAAAGTGGTTTACAAATGGGTAACAACTATATCTGACAGCGCTGAAGGTGGTGACAGAGTTGACAATAACTACGCTGACTGCTAATGAATCTCAAAAGTTCTCTTACACATTATAAATAACAAAATTGAAACTAGTCAAAATCTCATAGAAACACAAAGTGTTACAGCTGTAAAGGACCTGACGTCCTTAAAGGTATGCTCTATGACTTGTGGATATCAAAGCTATTTGCAGGTAGCTCCCTGTTAAAATGAAGATGACTGGGCTAATTTGAATTCTGATATCTTCATTTTTATCAAGCTTCCGATGTGATGCTTACACATCCTGAAATATGAGGATCGTGTCTTTAGAGACCATAATTTAATATTACAAAAGATGATCTTCTGCTATGTAGAAAGTTACCATCCATAAAATAACCAAGAAACATTATGCTTCTTGGAAGCAAGCTAATACACAAGCATGAGCCTGAAATCAGACAAACTTTTGTTTGAATTACACTTGTGCTACTTATAATTTGGTCATAGGTAAAATACTCAATCTTCAATTCTCAATTTTTCTGATGTAAGAGTGTAGAAGATCTACTTCTGGGGGTTGTTTCAAGGATTGAATAAGATCACATGTGTAAGCACACAGCACACAGTAGATGTTCAATAAATGTTACTTCTTTGATGTCATACTAGCAGAGGAGATTTAGAAGGAAGTTAGTATATATTGAGTTCTTCCTATATGCTGGTATTTGATATACATGTAAGCTCCATAAAGGCAAGGATATTTTTCTATTTTCTTCACTAATGTACTTTGTTTGCTGAGGCTTGGGACAGGGTCTTGAACAAGGTAAGTGCAAAACACATAATGTGTGAAGTCTATATCCTCATCACTTCTCTGGCTCTCACCCCATCCTAGACTGCCAAACAGATGGGGCAGAGAGCAAGCTTAGGGTAGAATTCAGAAATGAGTTAACATTTGCGATGACATGGATGGAACTAGAGCGTATTATGCTTAGCGAAATAAGTCAACTGGAGAAAGACAACTACCACATGATCTCCCTGATATGAGGAAGTGGAGATGCAACGGGGGTGGGAGTTAAGGTGGTAGGAAAAGTAAAAATGAAAGAAGATGGGATCGGGAGGGAGAAAAACCAAAAGAGACTCTTAATGTCATAAAACAAACTGAGGGGGGTGGGGGGAAGAGGGGTTGGGTGAGGGTGGTGGGGTTACATCATATGTTTAAATAAAGCTTAAATAAAGTAAAAAAAAAAGTTACAGAAGCCTATTATATATAGGGGAGTTTGTGTTTTATGTATCTGGAGACAGCTGTTTTTGACATCTTGGACTAACAACATAAGGCCATAAATAATTGGTGTCAAGTACAGAGAATGGACAAATGCTACAGAAGGCCTTGTGCAAAAAATGAGATTAGGGCTTGATCTTAGAACATGGGTAGAATTTTATATACAGGCAGTAGGATTCACAGATGAACAGAGCTTGGAAAGACCTCTTTGAGGTTATCCTACGTCCCACAACCCAAGGCAGGAATTTTCTCTACCACATCATTTCAACACAAAAGTCATTAACTGGGGGGGCACCTGGGTCGCTCGGTGGGTTAAGCCTCTGCCTTCGGCTCAGGTCATGATCTCAGTGTCCTGGGATGGAGCCCCACATCAGGCTCTCTGCTCAGCGGGGAGCCTGCTTGCCCCTCCCCCTCTGCCTGCCTCTCTACCTACTTGTGATCTCTCTCTCTCTGTCAAATAAATAAAATAAAAAATATTTTTAAAAAAAGTCATAAACTGATTAGTCAGTTCATCCTTTCTGAGCAGCTGATTGTGACAAAGCTCCTATGCTAAATCAAAGTCTGCCTCTTCAGAACTTCTGCCAGTTAGTCTAAGATCTATCTTCTGAAGCTCCAAAGACTGTCTATTCACTTGCTTCTATGATGACTCTTCCCATCAAAGAAGGCAGCTCTTTAGTCCTTCCAAGTCAGGCTGAAATGAGGAAGACATTCCTTTCTTACAGTCATATACATGCCCACACCCAGTAGTCTGAGGAACATCCCCAGTTCCAGGGAAGCCCACTCCAAATAGAAAGCATTTCCACAAAAATAGAGATGTAAATGAGTCTGGTGAAATAATCACTGCTAAAAACAGCAACTTGCTGGGTGGCCTCCAATTCACAGAAGCAAGCAGCCAGCACAAATGTATTCAAGTGTGGAACTGGGAAAATGGATCCATTTTCTCTTCAACGCTTGTTCTTCCTGAAATTGAACAATTTCTCACACTGTTCTACATTACACACTAGTTATTCCCTGATGCCAAGGCCAGTGGAGTCTCTTTAACTGAAAAGTACATCCCCCAACACTGCATTTCTACTGTCTTAGGCCAGAATTTGCCCTTAGAATCCAGGGGAAAATTGGAGTGCCCACAGAATGGATGAACCTGAAACATGTGTTTTCGTGAGATGACAAGGAGAATAATTGCACTTGCAGAGTTTCACAGCAAATCCAAGAGAATGTTCAGGATGTGAAGAATTTTACAAGAAATATTAATATTGCCAAAAGTAGCATATTACTCTGAAATTTTCCAAAACTCAGCCATGCTCATCTCACAGGAAAATTGGTCATAACCTAATGGAACAGACTTTAATTTCATACTCTCTATACTTTAACAGTTTTAGTGAAGAGTTCATATTGCACAGTTTTACCAACCAGATTCATGTTTCCTAGATGAATTTTAGGTACTTTTTTCTCTCCACAAACTGGATGTAGCTTACCTTTCTAATTGTAGCTTCCAATATACCTGTTCACAGATCAGTCTATTGGCTGTGTTCCCAAAATACTTGGAGCTTCTCTAACTCTCTCTATATCTTTCCCTTAGTGAATTTCTTCACTAGTAATGTCTCATTACCTTGACTCTATATCACCACATACCCAAATCCTGCTTTCAAGGCCCAGTTCAAATTATTTTTCCTCCATGAACTTTCCATAATTCTCCCATCCTAGTTCCCTCCTCTGAATTTTCTAAGTAATTTATATGCACTGTTCTAGGACAAAAGCACATTTTAGTCTTGGTTAGAGAAGGGCAAGATGATGCTAGAATTCAAGCAGAAAAAAACAAAGGTACAAAGACAATCAAACTGCTGCATTAAGTTCAAAAGGCTATAACCAGGTTTAATTAATAAAATATACTTATTTAACAAATATCTATTGAGTGCCCACTATGTGCCTGATACCCTGAGAGGCAGAGTAGTTATAATAGTACAGAAAAAAGGAAAAAGATGATACCCAAGATACAGGCATGATCAAACCACCAAACAAATATAGACCACACAAAGATCTTTCACTTGAGCACCTGGATGGATGATGGTGCCATTTACTGAGATGAGGAAAACTGGGAGAGGTACAGGTTGGGGTGGAGTTCTGCAGACTCATGGGTTCAATTTTGGTCACTTAAAGTTGGAATAAGCTGTGTAATATCCAAATGGAGATGTCAAGTGGGCAACAGAATATACAAGCCAGAGACTCAGGAGAGAAGCAGGACTAGAAATGGGAGAAGTTGAAAGTCAACAATCAGAAAGTCAGGAGACAGTTGAAAGCAAGTGAAAAGTGGCCACCTGCAACCAATTCTGTAAATGTTCAGAGTCTCAAAAGAGATTATATATTGGTGACAGGTTCTGCAGAGTTAAGAGAGAAATCTTAAAGGGTCCAAGCCACATTGACAGTGCTTATCACATTCACCTTTTCTCATTATTATATATGAACTTGTTTCATGCCTCTTATTATACTCTGGTGGATTGGAATAACTAGGCCAAATAAATAGTACTCCTTTGACTTCTGAGTCAACTGCCTTCTAGATAAAGAATTCAGATGATAGAAACTAAAATATCACTTTTTTTTTTTTTTACTGCTGAAGTCTAGAGTCAAGGACATAGCTTATGTGACTTTCCTAAATCTGAAAAATAGAACTAGATAGATTTAACTCCCTGTCACAAATGGCACTAGAAGTCAGCAGTCCTCCCATGTGGGGACCTCCACGTATATGACTTAAGGCATGCAGGAGCAGGCTGAAATGTATCTCAAAAGACATAAGCTACAAGGATCTCAAGTATAGGGTGCTGCTGAGCTATACCTGCCCAGTACCCTCTCTCAAACTCACTAATCAAAACAGTTACAACTTTTCCTCAAGAGAGGATGGAATGGGGGAGCAGAGACAGACCAGAGTGTGATGTTAATGGGATGTCACTTCACATAGAAGGAAACTTCAGGAGTGGGGGAGAAGTAAACCTCCTTATCAGATTGGAAGTTCCTGAGGGAAGGCAGAGGTGGAGCTTTATACCTGCATGTATCCCCCAGAGAATCCTGCATACTGCCATGCTACAACAGATGCCAAATACTTATTGCATGAAAGAATGGTGCCAGGAAGACTACGTGTATGTGTTATGGGCCTCCTGCATTCAAAATTCTGTTTAAAATTCTCCTCTGGGAAGCCTTTTCTTATTAACCCTTCTTCACTATGATCACTTCTTAATTCTGGGCTTCCATGTTTCATCCTTATTCTAGTTGTGTTGTATTAATTTACATTCATTTGTATACTGTTTTGCAGATGTTACTATAAGTCATTTGCTATGCAAAATATTCCCCAAGTTCATAGCAAGCTCCTTGTAATCATGCATCCTATTCTTCCCCCTCACCTGTGGCTAGAAGCATGGTGTGCACACAGTGGGAGCTCAGACAGTGCCATGAGTGGCACTGCTAATTGTTGAGGTTGTTAGGCTTTCATGAGAACCAGAGTATAGTAACCACCAAGACATAAGAATCCCCACTGCATCTGACTTCTGTACTGAATGAATTTCTCACAGGCTTCATTTCTATGCTCTCAGAGCAAGGTTCCTTGCCTACTGCCTTTTTCTATCAATTACAAAAGAGTGCATAAAGAATGACAGACTCCAAACAGGCTGAGCTCCTTCCTGCCCTTTTGCACTAAAGGAACACTCCATAGTGATAGGTTTTTTGAAGGATATGACAAAGGAAGCTCCAAAATGAAACCTGAAAGCTGATGACTTGGAGATTTTGCATGAGGTTGGTCTCATCCTAATTCCTCTGTGAGCTGAGTTATGGAGCCATCACAGGTCACACAAATTGATAATGCATTTAATAGGGCATTTAAAATAGCAGATGGGGGGGTGCCTGGGTGGCTTAGAGGGTTAAGCCTCTGCCTTCAGCTCAGGTCATGGTTTCAGGGTCCTGGGATTGAGCCCCATATGGGGCTCTCTGCTTAGTGGGGAGCCTGCTTCCCCCTCTCTCTGCCTACTTGTGATCTCTCTCTCTGTGCCAAATAAATAAATAAAATCTTTTAAAAAATAAAATAAAATAGCAGATAGGAAAAAAGTCTAGAAATAAGCTTTCACTCTAATGGAATTCATAGGATAAGGAACTAACCCAACATATATTAAAATGCCAGTTCTAAAACTAAGGGGGGGTGGGAGATGGTCAAAATGATTGAAAGGGAGTGGGAGATACAGACTTCTAGTTATACAATAAATAAATCATGAGAATAAAAGGTACAGTATAGGAAATATGGTCAATGATATTTTAATAGTGTTGTATAGTGATAGAAGGTAGCTATAGTTGTGGTCAGCATAGCATAATGTATAACTTGTTGAATCACTATGTTGTACACTTGAAACTAATGTAACATTGTGTGTAAACTATATTCAAATAAAAATAAATACATAAATAAGTAAATTAAAACTAAGAGTCATCTTGACCTCACCCTCTACAGAATTAGATATATACAAGGGGTAAACTAAAAATAAACTCTGTAAGGGAGGCAGAGCTTCACATGAGTTTGACACAAAAATATTTATTTAGGGGCACCTGGGTGGCTCAGTGGGTTAAGCCCCTGCCTTCAGCTCAGGTCATGATCTCAGGGTCCTGGGATCAAGCCCCACATCAGGCTCTCTGTTCAGCAGGGAGCCTGCTTCCCCACCACACACCTGCCTCTCTGCCTACTTGTGATCTCTGTCTGCCAAATAAATAAATAAAATCTAAAAAAATATTTATTTAGTAACATCAAAGTGCATGTCTTAGTATGTCTATGCATCATACTGCCAGCATGTGATATGTATGTGTGCTAAGTAGGAGGAAGTAGGGGTAATCAAGAACGGACTCTTTGTATGTGACTAGGGGTAATTATCCTAATCTAGAAATATATAAAATATCAGACTGAAAACCCCTAATTCATAGCCATTGTTCTGTAAGTGAGGAAAATAAATCAAGACGGAATAAATTAGGCCTCAAAGCCAGGCTTCTGGTTCCTCATATGTATCTTGCTACTCTCTACAGAATGGGAACTTCTATAGGATAAGCTATTTAATGATATTTCTCAATTGATTTGCCCTTGTATTTTTATTTTATTTATTTGAGACAGAGAACATGAGAGAAAGCATAAGCAGGGCGGAGGGGCTGAGGGAAAGCAGACTCCCTGATGATGCAGGGCTCAATCTTGGGATTCCAGGATCATGACCTGAGCTGATGGTAGACACCTAACTGACTGAGCCACCCAGGTGCCCCTGATTTGCCCTTTTAATTGCATAAACTATAGTAATGATACCTTTTTGGCCATTTGCCTCCATGTAACTTCAGAGCCACTATCTGTATTATTTGCCATGATTCTACAATTTAAAAAACAGTCTCATCTTGCATGTGACACCACTGAGAGACAATGACTAAATGATTTTTCCAAATTCACAGATTTCATTATAAACCACAGTATTCCATCTTTACTCTGTAGAATACTTAAATGAATGGACTTTACAGTACAAATTATTTCATCTTAACTTCTCCCAGAATATGCCATGTGCTTTCTTCACAGTATACCTTGACTGATATTATTCCCTTGCTTGGAGTATTTTCTTACCAGCCTGGCCATTCTCATCATAGTTTATAAAAATTCTATCTTTCATTGGACATATAAATTATTACCTCCTCTATGAAGCTTTCTCTAATTCCAAGCTCTCAAGCAAAATATCTTCTATTTTTTCTTTTGCAGCTACTGTCTCTAGTTTCATTGCCTTAAAGTACATGTCACATTATCCCTTTATGACATTTTTGTGACAAACACTGTTGGTTGCCTACTCAATAACCATTTCACCCACTTCTTGCCAAAAGAAAATTTGGTTGGAGGAGCAATGTGCCAAGCACCAGGGAATGAATTCTAACTCATCTAAGCCAAATATGATTATTCCATTTTCCTTTGCCATACAACCCCTATTTTTGGTTCCTCACAGCTGGGTAGCCATATGAAAAATATCCTAACCAATGAGACTGTCAAGAACTGTGAAGGGTCTAGATTTTAGTCTACTTACTAGCTAACAGATTAACCTGCCAGTGTTATTGATGCTGGCAGAAGATGCACAAATCTTGAGCCAGAGACAAGACTTTTTCACTCACAGCAGTGTTACTGACCAAGAGTATCAGCATTTTCTTAAGCCTCCCATCTCCAGTTCCCACAGTTGATACAAAGATACATGACAACCGTGTACTTAGTACATTAGGTTATAGGAAAGGAATCCTGAGTTTAGGAAGCACAAATCTTTTATAATAGGAAGTAAGCAGTCCTGATCTTTGCCCTGGAAGAAGACATCTCTATCTTCCAAGCCTATCTACTACCCAAACATTCTTGAAAAAATAGTCTAAAACAAAGGCAGTCATGGTCTCTGCTCATAAGACATGCTGAAATGCAAGTGACCATTGGAGAACTGCCCTCCCAAAATGAAGTTGTCTCCCAAAGGAATTTGATGTACAGGGTTTTTTTTAAGATTTTATTTATTTATTTGACAAAGACAGAGACAGCAAGAGAGGGAACACAAGCAGTGGGAGTGGAAGAAGGAGCAGGCTTCCCACCAAGCAGAGAGCCTGGTGCCAGGCTCTATCCCAGGACACTAGGATCATGACCTGAGCCAAACGCAGACACTTAATGACTGAGCCACCCAGGAGCCCCTGATATAGAGGTTTTTGTGAAAGATTTTTCTCCATAGTAAAAAGAAAAACCTGCAAAAATTGAGCACTTCCCCTTTCTCCCTGCCTAAAACACTTACATGTGCAGGCACGATGTTCACATGATGCATTAATACTTCTTCAGCCATCTTGAAACTCTAAAGAGAAACCAAAAGAATCCCAGGGATGGCTACCCAGGCCCCAGGAATCATACAGCTGCTGAAACACCCCAGGAATAATCTAGTTTTGCAGGCTTGACTATAAATACAAATATACTGGCCTTGTAGCTTAAACTGTTAGTAGAGTTTTCTGGTACTTTCAGGCAAAAGTGTCCAACCTGGAATATTTTTTTAAAAGATTTTATTTATTGATTTTGAAAGAGTGAGGAGGAGGAGGGGCAGAGGGGGAGGGAGAGAGAGAATCTCGAGGAGACTCTGCATTGAGCATGGAGCCCCACTCTGGGCTTGTTCCTACAACCCCAAATGTGAGCCAAAATCAAGAGCGGGATGTTTAACCAACTGAGCCACCCATGCACCCCTGAAAATTTTTTTGAAGGTTTATTTATATATTTATTTGAGAGAGAGAGAGAGAAGGAGAGATTCTCAATCAGACTCCATGCTAAGCATAGAGCCCAGGGTCGGGCTCTATCATGACCTGAGTGAAAACCAAGAATCAAATGTTTAACTAATTCATACATTCAGGTACCCCAACCAGAAACATTTTTTGTAGTTATTATCTACCTACTTACTGAAAGCAAGAAGTATGTCAAATATAATAATTGAGACACGGGTTTTAATTTTTAGTCTACTGTTGACTATTTGTTTTTATTTTTTAATTTTTAAAAATTTTTATTGTGTTATATTAGTCACCTTAAAATACATCATTGGTTTTTGATGCAGTATGTTTTAGATTGTTACTTAATTTCTCTAAGCCTTAATTTTCATTTCTATAAAATTGGTATCATAATACTAACATAACCTGGGTGCCTGGGTGGCTCAGTCAGTTAGGCATCTGCCTTCTGCTCAGGTCATGATCATGGGGTCCAGGGCTGGAGTCCTGCATCAGGGTCCTCGCTCAGTGGGGAGCCTGCTTCTCCCTCTCCCTCTGCTCCTCCCACCCCCACTCATGTTCTCTCTCTCTCTCTCTCTCTCTCTCAAATATATAAATAATATTTTAAAAAATAACATAACCTACCTCATAGAGGTTTTGTGAAGATTAAGTGAAATAATAAATGCCAAGAGTTTAGCTTAATGCCCAGTGCATAGTAAGCATTCAATAAAAGCTAACAATATTTTTTCCCCAAGTGGGGCCTAAGACAAAGTCATTTACAGAGTCAGAAGAATGTGTAAAATGAGCTGTGCAGGGCTACATAGACTGAGACTTAAATATAACTACTTTTCAACTCTCTGAGTTAAACAAAAATAGAAAGAACACAGCTAAATAGAACTCTTGGATAGTCTCCCAAATTCATCTTTGTCAATATTTTCAATTCCCACCCAGACCCTCACTGAATATGTTTTGAATAAAATTCTTTCCCAATTGTAACAATAGTACATGTTCAGTGTAGAGAATTCGAAAAAATGCAAAAATAACATACCTCTACCATCCAAATTCAACCATTGTTAGCATTCAGTTGCATTTCCTTCCATCCTTTCTACTGTGCATTTAAATACATATTTTTAAATATGGTTGAGTTCACTCTCTATATAAAGGTTTACACTCTTTTTTATCTGGTAATATTATAAGTATTTTCCGATATTATTAAAAGCTCCTTGTAAGCACATTTTTAGAGAGTATGAGGGGGGGAACGGCAGAGGGAGAGAGGAGGGCAGAGGGAGAGGGAGAATCTTGAGCAGGCTCCACGCCCAGCACGGAGCCTGATGTGGGGATTGATCTCACAACCCTGAGATCATGCATGACCTGAGCAGAAATCAAAATGAAGAGTTGGTCACCTAACTGTCTGAGACACACAGGCACCCTATAAGCACATTTTTAAATGACTGCCTAGTGCAGTCATTGTGGATATGCCACAATGTACTTAAATATGTGCCCACACTGTCATACACTTTGGTTGTGTCCTCCACTTGACTGAAATAAATAACAATGAGCATATTTGTGCTTAAAACTTCACCTAATTAATATAATTCACTTAAGTTATATAGATTCCCAGAAGTTAAACTATTATATCAAAAGGTATAAACTCTGGCAAATTATCTTCTAAAAGAGTTGTACCAACTTCTACAACCACTAGCATCATTTGAATGTTTCTATTTCATCATACCTTTTTTAGCTCTATTATTTCCCTTCCCCTCCTTTACTATTTTAATGGGGGGAAATTCTTAATGTTCTTTCACTTCTTTGATTATCAAGAAAGCTAAACATTTTTGTGTGTGTTCCCACTGACCGTTTTGACCAGTGATGCTGACATGTTACAGGCCTTACTGATTCACACTTCCCTTATTCCTATCCTGGAAATAATCCCCAGAAGCAAGGAGGAGGCAAAAACAATGACCTAGAAAAGCCTCAGAAGATCAGGATGGTTCCTAAGTATGTGATTTGATTTTACAAATAGTTGGTCTGAAGTTCTCCTTCCCACAGTGTTTCCTGCCTCCATGTCTACCCCCTTCCCCCCAAACATTCCAGTTACTGACTGAGCTACATCTGAGGTAGGCAAGAAGTAAAGTATTTTCCCACTGCCTTTTCAATTCATAAACATTACCTAGAAGCAGCTTATTAAACAAGAAAGAAGGACCTGAATTGGAAACCTCCACTTAGAAGATCTTGCTTAATAGGCAGTTAAATCAGTCATCATGCCTGTTTTTAACTTTCCTTACCACTAAAAGGCCTCTCATTTTACAAGGAGTGCAGGACAACCTATAAGTCTTTGTACATCAAGATCTGACATATTTCCCACACCTGCCTCTCACCTCACCTCCCTCACACTCATGCAGTTGTCAATGGCATGTCCCAAAATTGATACGCTGACCTTACTGGCTCAGCACTGTATGTCAGGAGAGTTGGGGGTGGGAGGAAGATGTGCAGCTTCCCTATGAGTGATTCTCTTAGGTGATAGCCTGTGCTTTGAGGGCCAGGAAAGGGACCTGGACACCCTACACATACCACACAGGTTCTGCCTGCACAGCACGAGAAATACCTTGCAGTTCTGTAAGAAGTTTTAGATTCCTACTAGCCAGGATTGTCACAGTGGCCATTCATCCAGGCTCAGCTACATGATTTTCCTGCATTAAGGAGATTACTTTGCCTGAAAAGTCTCTACATGAGGCAGATATTCACTTCTGAGTTAGCCTGAGAAACAACTTGAAGCTGTTTTGTATATAATGTAGATATTCACTTCTTGATGCAGATTCCCTTCTCATCTCAGCTTCAAAAGTTTAATGGATCCAAAAACTAGCCAGCATCATTTTCTGAAGCAAGGCCACTGTTGTGTTAGTGAGGCAGCACAATAGATCAACATGACAGGAGGAGCAACTGAAGACGTTTTAAGATTCAAACCCATTTGCACTTACCCAGCTTGACATAAAGTCAGCACAAGCTTGTATCTCTTTTAAAGCATAATGTGAATCCTATTATGCAGCTCACTGAAAGTGTAAGGCTTGTAATGGAGGCATCAACCCATAACTATTTTCAGGAATAAATCCCAATAATAGATGTTTGCTCTGAGGCTGAATGTACCATTATCATACTATCTTGGTCGGACTATTCTGTCCCAGCCCACTCTTCCTCTCAGCAGCCCTCTGGTCCACTGCTGACATGTCAGACAAGGTAAAGCCAGGAAATTATGGACTCATACTCCAGGGAGCACATCTCAGTTTGACTCAGAGATGTGAGTTCCATTCAGAAATCCCTTTTTCATCAGTTCTTAACCTAACTGCCTTTTGTCTTTATTTTTTTAATGCTACTTCCTGTCCTGGTAAAAGTGAGTGACTGGCTTGGGTATCAATATCATGTGGCAGAAATGATTCTGTATTGGTTTAACATACACATTCATCACCAGAGTTAAGTGCCTGGCATTTGCTCAACATGCAATAAATGTTGAATTAAATCAAACTGAATTGAATTGAACTGAATTGAACCACATATAATTAAATTGAATTAAAACAATTCAACTGGTTTAGATGTATTAAGGGGGGCTTTCCTTTCACATATATGGCAGTCTTCCAAGTGTCCCATTTCAAACTTCCTCAAACAATCTGAGAATAACCAAATGCTTAATAGAACATAGAAAATAGGAAGAACAAAGATAGATTTGGGTTTTGTTTTTGTTTTTGTTTTTATAATGGTAACTATCTAAGTAAAAGAGGAGGATGATTTACATAGTTGGGCCAGAAATCTGAGAGTCTGAGGCAAAATTTACTTCAGAAAATACTATAATCAGAACAAAGTTTGTCCTCAGGCCATCAACCCCTCCATTCTGGGCCCTTCTCTAGCATTCTCAAGCTTTTAGTACCCAGCATCGTCACAGGCTTTACCCCACAAAAATCTAGTCTCAAGAAAAGATGAAACACACAGACTCATACCAAGGTGTAAATTATCAAAAAGTGTTGAAAGCATCAGCCCTCCCATGGATACCTGCATGTTATAGGGACTTAAAAGCTTATGCTAAAGATATGAAGTAGTATATCAGTATTCACCAGTTGGGGAGAAACATTAAAAATTAAGGACAACTTGGTATATGCCCCAAATTATACCACATCACCAGGATATAATTTTTCCTCAAATTTTCACTTGACTATATTAGAAAGTTAATGGTGTTTTGTTTTGCTCTGATTTGTTTTTTCAATTAGGCCAATGGTTTAACCCCTGTGTTTTTCAGTTTCCTCATAACTGAAAAGAAACACAAAGGAAAGAAAAATCAGACAAGTCTTCTAGGTGATATAGCTGGGGTGAGATGTTTGGGATTGCATTTCTAGTGGTAAAGCAAACCAAATAAATCTTACAATTTCCTCATCCTCTTCTCCAAGGAAAAATCTAAACCATGTACCTGGATATCCTCCCAAGGAAATTGGTTCCTCTGTCCACTTCCAGAATGTACTAGCTCCATTCAGACTAGATAGCATGAACTCTTAGCCATAGCCAATTTGGGGGTAGGAAAAGTTGATGATGAGTCACTCTGGAATGGAATGAGAAGAAGGAGGAAAAAATAAAGGCAAAAATTTTTTTCTTAAAAAAAGTGAGAAAGAAATCACTCTTCCTGCTGTTAAGGCCTGCAATGTAGCTACAGCAATCAAGACAGATACACGTGACAAGATTATATAAAACTATATGTACACATGCACACACACACACACACACCAGCACACACAAATGGGTGTGACTATAATTTTTGAAAAACTGAATAAGCTCTGAGGATCATACCAATGTCAATTTCATGGTTTTAATACTATACCTATAGCGTTGCAAGATGATAACATTGGGGAAGGAGGAGTGAATAGTGCATGAAGCTCCTTGCTCATTTTTGCAACTTCTTGTATGTCTTTATATGTATTTCAAAAAAAAATTATTAAATACAAGGTGAAAGCCCCATTCCAATATGGGGTGCTGCTGCCTTCTACTGCAGTGCCCTTCCTACTATGAACCAATAAGAGAAAGGCTGGTTGTGGCAAGCATTAAGCAGGCAAGGCCCTTTGAAGAGACCTAAACTTGGACTCTGCCCAGGGACTGGACACTGGCAGTAGGAGCTAATCCTGGCCTTGGACTTCTTTCTCGTTTCTGCTAATGCTTTAGATCAGGGCCAGAGTCAACTGAATATAGAGACTGCTTTCCTTGGCATCCTTGAAACAGGGAGCCTAGCAGAGAGAGGAAAAATATAAGATCTCCCAGAATAAGTGTTAAGATAATAGAATAGAAATGGGTCTTTGGGGTGGGCATTAGGGTACCTCGCTGAAGAAAATCATAACATTTGGCCATTGCCCTTTTCAGAGACCAAAGAAAGAAAGAAAAGAGGCAGAAGCAGCCTATTTTGCTAAGCTGATTTAAACGGCAAAATGTTATGCCTGGTTGTCCTGCCTTCTAGTTTCCTCTCCTGTGATGTGAAGAAGGAATGAGTTTTTGTTTCACTGAAGATTTTACTTCTAAGTTGTGTCCTTAAGGTATTACATGTTAACAAAATGGTGACAGATCAGACAGCATTTTTAAATGCTGCTTTTTTTCTTTTTTCACAAGCAGAAATACTGCTAGCAGCACCTTCAGTGTTCATTTCATCAAAGGACTCTCTAAACACATCATATTTATTGCAACTTTGGGAGTAATAATTTTCTTTCCAGCCTTCAAATTACTACATATTTGTTACTGCACCACTGAGGGAGGAGATCATTTGTTATTAATTCCTTGTCTGTTGTGAAACACTTAATTCTAACTGAAACCACTGCACAAGAAAATAAACAGTGCATTTCATATGCAAAGTGCCTACTTCCCTCACTGGGAGGCAATGGGAATCATTTTGACCATATGGAGGGTATTTATCATCTTATGGATCATGAGCATCTCTACTGTCTGCCTCTCTTTTCTTCTCAGACCTGAGTACTGGCTCTTTTTCAAAGTAGTAAGGCCAGATTGTTTTCAAACAGAACTTCTAAACCCTGGAGGCTCCTCAGAATCCCCAAGGAGATTTTTTTTAAAGATTTTATTTATTTATTTATTTGAGAGAGAGAGACAGAGTGAGACAGCATGAGAAGGGAGGTCAGAGGGAGAAGCAGACTCCCCATGGAGCTGGGAGCCTGATGTGGGACTCGATACCAGGACTCTGGGATCGTGACCTGAGCCGAAGGCAACTGCTTAACCAACTGAGCCACCCAGGCACCCCCAAGGAGATTTTTTTTTTTTGCCAGTTTCCAGGCTACACCACTCTCACATCTGCCTCAGGGGTGGGACACTAGTGGTTACTCTCTTGGATCTGGAAACCAGACTATTTGAGTGTAATATTGAGCTTTGCCACTTAAGACTGTGAGATGGTGGGCAAATTAATTTAATCGCTTTGCCTCAGTTGCCTCAACTAACCTAAACCACAGAGTTATGGTGAGAAAATTCATGTAAAATAATTAAAGCAAAGCCTGGCTCACAAAATGTACCAGTAAAT
Organism: Taxidea taxus jeffersonii; assembly: GCA_003697995.1. NCBI lineage: Eukaryota > Metazoa > Chordata > Mammalia > Carnivora > Mustelidae > Taxidea > Taxidea taxus. Next base: position 53,709 of record ML094140.1, read on the forward strand.
GTTAGCTCTGACTTTTACTGATAAATACCACCATTCTTAACCTCTAATAAGAAGGATAGGATTTGCGGAGGAGTCAAGATGGTGGAGAAGTAGCAGGCTGAGACGACATCAGGCAGCAGGAGATCAGCTAGATAGCCTATCAAACCATTCTGAACACCTACGAATCCAACAGGAGATCGAAGAGAAGAACACCAATTCTAGAAACAGAAAATCGACCACTTTCTAAAAGGTAGGACCAGAGAAGAAGTGAATCCAACGTGACGGGAAGATAGACCCCGGGGGGAGGGGCCGGCTCCTGGCAAGCGGCCGAACAACGGAGCACAAAATCAGGACTTGTAAAAGTCTGCTCCATGGAGGGACATCGCTACAGAGGCTAAACTGAGGTGAAGACCTCCCGGGAACAGCGTGGACTCAGGTCCCGCGGGGTCACAGAAGGATTGGGGGTGTCTGAGTGTCGCAGAGCTCACAGGTATTAGAGCGGGGATGACGGCTGCGGAGACAGAGCTGAGGAGTGAACTCTCAACTCGGGGTTACCTAGAGCCTTGGTCTGTGACATGGGCCGGTGCTCTGTGCGAGGGGTCCCCACAAGATCCGGGGAGACTCCGACCTGGGAGAGCTCAGGGATCTATGGGGATCAGAGACTCCAGATGGGACTCTGCCAGAGACAGAGACACTTGGTCACAGGCTGGGTGATTGGAGCACAGCCAGAAGCCAGTGAGATGGGAATGATTACGCATGATATTCTCCAAGCACGGCTGGAGGCTGGAGAGACGAGAGTGATTAACCGCTTTTCTCTGCAGGCACACTGAAGACTGGGGCCCCTAGCTCTCCGCTCCTCTGAGTCAGAGATTGGGTGGCCGCCATTTTCATTCCCGTCCTACGGAACTCTACGGAAAGCGTTCAGGGAACAAAAGCTCCTGAAAGTGAACCTGAGAGGATTACTTAGCCTGGCCCCTGGTAAGGGCAGTGCAATTCCGCCTGGGGCAGAGACACTTGAAAATCACTACAACAGGCCCCTCCCCCAGAAGATCAACAAGAAATCTAGCCAAGACCAAGTTCATTTAACAAGGAGAACAGCGGATTCTTATCTGGACAAAATGACAAGGCGGAAAAACTCACCACAAAAAAAAGAACAGGAGGCAGTACCAAAGGCTAGGGACCTAATCAATACAGACATTGGTAATATGTCAGATCTGGAATTCAGGATGACGATTCTCAAGGTTCTAGCCGGTCTCGAAAAAGGCATGGAAGATATTAGAGAAACCCTGTCCGGAGAAATAAAAGCCCTTTCTGGAGAAATAAAAGAACTAAAGTCTAATCAAGTTGAAATACAAAAAGCTATTAATGAGGTGCAATCAAAAATGGAGGCTCTTACTGCTAGGATAAATGAGGCAGAAGACAGAATTAGTGATATAGAAGACCAAATGACAGAGAATAAAGAAGCTGAGCAAAAGAGAGACAAACAACTACTGGACCACGAGGGGAGAATTCGAGAGATAACTGATACCATAAGACGAAACAACATTAGAATAATTGGGATTCCAGAAGAAGAAGAAAGAGAAAGAGGAGCAGAAGGTATACAGGAGAGGATTATTGTAGAGAATTTCCCTAATATAGCAAGGGGAACAAGCATCAAAATCCAGGAGGTGCAGGGAACACCCCTCAAAATCAATAGGAATCGGTCCACACCCCGCCATCTAATAGTAAAATTTACAAGCCTTAGTGACAAAGAGAAAATCCTGAAAGCAGCCCAGGACAAGAAGTCTGTAACATACAATGGTAAAAATATTAGATTGGCAGCAGACTTATCCACAGAGACCTGGCAGGCCAGAAAGAACTGGCATGATATATTCAGAGCACTAAACGAGAAAAACATGCAGCCAAGAATACTTTATCCAGCTAGATTATCATTGAAAATAGAAGGAGAGATAAAAAGCTTCCAGGACAAAAAAAAACTGAAAGAATTTGTAAACACCAAACCAGCTCTACAGGAAATATTGAAAGGGGTCCTGTAAGCAAAGACAGACCCTAAACATATTATCAGAAAGGAACAGAGACAATACAGAGTAACAATCACCTTACAGGCAATACAATGGCACTAAATTCATATCTATCAATAGTTACCCTGAACGTAAATGGGCTAAATGCCCCAATCAAAAGAAGGGTTTCAGAATGGATAAAAAAACAAAACCAATATGCTGCCTACAAGAAACTCATTTTAGACCTGAAGACACCTCCAGATTGAAAGTGAGGGGGTGGAAAACAATTTACCACGCTAATGGACATCAGAAGAAAGCTGGGGTGGCAATCCTTATATCAGATCAATTAGATTTTAAGCCAAAGACTATAATAAGAGATGAGGAAGGACACTATATCATACTCAAAGGGTCTGTCCAACAAGAAGATCTAACAATTTTAAAGATCTATGCCCCTAACATGGGAGCAGCCAACTGTATAAACCAATTAATAACAAAATCAAAGAAACACATTGACAAGAATACAATAATAGTAGGAAACTTTAACACACCCCTCACTGAAATGGACAGATCATCCAAGCAAAAGATCAACAAGGAAATAAAGGTCTTAAATGACACACTGGACCAGATGGACATCACAGATATATTCAGAACATTCCATCCCAAAGCAACAGAATACACATTCTTCTCTAGTGCCCATGGAACATTCTCCAGAATAGATCACATCCTGGGTCATAAATCAGGTCTCAAC
>ML094141.1:0-11298 GCA_003697995.1 Taxidea taxus jeffersonii
GCAGGCAGAGAGAGAGGAGGAAGCAGGCTCCCTGCTGAGCAGAGAGCCCGATGCGGGGCTCGATCCCAGGACCCTGGGATCATGACCTGAGCCGAAGGCAGAGGCTTAATCCACTGAGCCACCCAGGCGCCCCCATACTCTTTGATTCTATCTGAAGTATATAACACAGTGCATTTTACTTCAATCCAGTGTATTCATCAAAAATTTTACTTTTCAAGGAAAAGTTTTGTTACATCGCATTTAAAGTTCCTCTCAAGTACCTCTCAAGTATTTTTTCTGTGTGTGTGTGCGCGTGTGTGTAAAAGGGATCAGTCTGTTCTCACTTCCCACTTGGAAAATGGACTTTTATTTTAGAACTTCTTTACATCAAAATAGCTAAGTAATAAACTGAAAGTTTCTTAGTTTGATAAAATAGCCACATTTTTCTTTCCTATTAATCTTCTGTATTTGAGCGCGTCTACCTTGGACATGTGATACTATTTCACTGCCTTTAAAAATACTTGTTTGAGGGGGCACTTAGGTGGTTCAGTGGGTTAACCCTCTGCCTTCGGCCCAGATCACGATCTCGGGGTCCTGGGATCGAGCCCCGCGTCAGGCTCTCTGTTCAGTGGGGAGCCTGCTTCCCTTCCTCTCTCTCTGCCTACTTGTGATCTCTCTCTCTCTCTGTCAACTAAATTTGAAAAAAAAAAAAAATACTTGTTTGAGGGCGTCTGGCTGGCTCAGTCGGTGGAGTCTGTGGCTCTTGAATTTGGGATTGTGAGTTTGAGCCCCACATGTGGTGCGGAGTTTACTTCAATTTTTTTTTTTAATTTAAAAAAATTTCTTACTCATTTGCCGCTCTTTTCATAATAGTGCTTTTGTAGTTAACCTGACATTTGACGAGAAGTCTTAGAGACCGTGCTTTGCTACAGATAGGAGAAGAGCCCTGCCTTACAGCCTAACGAAGACTTAATCACACTGAAAGAGGTAACACTGCCTCTGTTTGTGTCCTTGTTTTTAGGTGGATTATATATTCACAGACAAGACTGGAACGCTCACTGAAAATAGCATGGAATTCATTGAGTGCTGCATAGATGGACACAAATACAAAGGTGCAGCGCAGGACACTGATGGTCTCTCGCAGACTGATGGACCCTTAACGTATTTTGACAAAGCAGATAAGGTGGCATTTTCCGAAACATATTTTCCCCGGAGAGATCAGTCTGTGTGTGCATGTGCTAACTGCGTGTAGTAGAAATGAGAGCTCGGAGTGCATGACACCGGCTTTGGAATAACCCTTTGCTTTTTTGACTTCAGCTTCCCTGGTTCACTAACACCTCCGGAGATCGTTAATAAGCAGAATTTATAAATAGGGAGGAATGTGGAAAATGGCTTCGGGGCAAAAATTTCACTTGCCTGTCTGTATGATCGTAATTCTTGATGCTTTCTCTTTAAAAATATGAGCTGCTTCGAGAGTGAAGTCTTTTTCAGTCGTTCAGGTCCCAGGAGTGTCGAGACATTAAATGAGCCCAAGTCTCCCTGCACCTGAGCTGTTGCCAGATTGTGAATTGGATACTGAATGAACTCTTTCAGGCCGTAAAGAATTCACCGATTTAGTATTCGGTGGCAGCACAGAGCCTGAATGAGCGAACGAAGCCCCTGGGGTATGTTAGCTGAGACCCGGGGTTGCTGTCAGGTCCAAGGGAGGATATGGAGCTCATCTGAGTATTAGGGATGTAGGAATTCCGGCTACTCGGTTTGCTGGAGGCTATAACGTTTTCTCACATTAATACCTTCTCTCTGTTCGCTGACTACCGGGGGATCAAAGGGAAAATGATAGAGTCATTTTTCTGTTACCGTCCAACAGAACCGAGAAGAGCTCTTTCTGCGTGCCTTGTGCTTATGTCACACTGTAGAAGTGAAAACAAATGATGCTGTGGATGGGCCTACGGAATCAGCTGGGTTAACTTACATGTCCTCCTCACCGGATGAGATCGCCTTGGTGAAAGGAGCTAAAAAGTAAGCACTTCCGTTAGGCTGGGCGAATAAATTCTGGAGTCGCGCCGCACAGCGCTGCACCCGTCGTGGACAGCACAGTGGCTTGCCCTTCAGAGTCTGGTAAGAGGGCAGAGCTCGTGTTAAGTGCGCTTTACCGCAAACAACAGAACACCGGTGGGACCCACCGAAGCTTCGAGAGTGGTTGGATAGGTCTCTTACCCCGCTACGGTAATGCTCTCACAGGTGCTTGCACGTGTCCAGACTTCTCAAATTCCTCACGTTAAATAGGTATAGTTCTTTGTATGTCAGCCATGCCTCAAGAAGGCTGTCTTAAAAACCCCGAGGTAAGTCGTAGAGAACTACGTGAGCGGTTTTGAAGACTTTAAAAAAAAAAAAAAAAGGAGTAAGCACTCCTTGTACTTCTCCTGAGAACAGGAAATCACAGGAGGACTAGAGTTGTTTTTTTCCTCTGCTCCAATAACCTTATCTTATAAATACTCTTTAATAAAAAGCCGAAACGCTTCCTCTGAAAGTTTGTGAAGAATTTCCCAAACCTCGCCAATTAAGACCAAAAAGAAAATAGCAGTGCGTAGATGTGACTTGCGTTACTGTTGATAAATACCAACTGGAAATCCAAACGTTCGTATTATATTCTGCAAATTCTGCAGCAGTGGCCACTGTCTGTACAGCACATGCTATTTCTGAAGCGCTCTCAGCAGTGTTGACGTCACTTTGTAACCAACAGTCCTGTGTTACCCTTGAGGCCTGAGATGATTAAGTGGTTATAAGGTCACCCGATGTGTTTGCGACAGAGTCGGAATTACAAATTGCCTCTTGATTACAAGTCGTGACTGGGCTTTGACTTCCTCTTTCCTGTCGCTCAGCCAGTAAAGGGAAGTACAGTTATAGACTGCTTTGTGGTTTGGGGTTTTTTTTTTTTCACACACAAGAGAAGAAAACAATAAGCAAGTATGGCCCACTGCAAGGGAAAATTAATCGTTTCTTTAGAGATCCACCAAGGTCTTTTTGTTGCTTTTTGACAGGTATGGGTTCACGTTTGTAGGAATTCGGAACGGCCATATGAGAGTAGAGAACCAAAGAAAAGAAATAGAAGAGTAAGTAGCGCAGTGTGTTTGATCTCTGTGACGTCTTAACTGCACAGTCAACCTTGGGTGGGTTTCGGAAGGGCCGCAGAGGAAACTTCTTTCATCTATAAATGGATAAGACTCTGCTTTCCGAGTTGGAGTTTTATGTAAATGTAGCTGGAGTGGAAGACCTTTTTCTAGAGTGGTAGAAACTGGGACTTGAGGTGGAAATTATTTCTGTTTGGTTCACATGTGGGTCCAAGAGCCCAAATGAGAGTCTGCCTGGACTTTCTTTCTGAAACAGAGATGCTGATGTTAGGTCTCCAGCACACACCGTAAGAAAAATCCATGAACTTGTATGAAACCTTCCGCTGTCCAGAACCCAGCCAGTCGCTCTGGGATGGCAGGCTCAACCAGTCATGGCAGCTTTGGTGTGGGAAGCTTTGTCTTATTCTCCCCGACTCAAGTGTGAGCCCCAGGGCAAGTACCCTGAGGCAGCAGTGTTTTTTTCCCCCTACAGAGAGCCCAACGAACAAAACCGCCTTGGCTTAATAGCAGATTTTAATTAGGGTCTGTGATTAATTTGAATTCCTTCATCTGAACTTGAAATGTAATTATCTTATCTGACTTCTGTTCTGGCCCCTAGCCTCTCAGGAGACCCATCTCAGAAACCTGTAATATGTGTAGATGTGTTTTGGGGAATGGACCCCTTAGGGAAGTGATGCTGAAAAGCCAGGCAAAGGCTCTTTTTGGCCTGACTGCCAGGAACCCGGATCATTATTAGAGTCCGGATTCGAGCCAGTTCACAACAGTGCCCCCATCTGGTCAACAGCAAATGCTACGCTACATGTAGATCTCGTTCACACCTCCCAGAGCCGGTGACCTGCTCACTCCCATCAAACCAGGCTTCATAGTAAATATTCTTAAGTCAACTACTTGCGTCTAAGTTGCTCATTTTCAAAAAATGTTTCCCCGTGTTTCTGTAATAATGAACTCTATTTTTACTCTTTTGCCTTCTTTCTTCTGGTTTATTAGCCCAGTACAAATCTGATCCTATCATTCCACTGTTGAAACCCTCCAGTGAATTCCTGTTGCTCCTAGGATAAAATTCCAATTCTCTGAAATGGACCACAATGTTCTCAGCTCCCAGCCCTTGCTTACCCCTCTCGCTGTGCCCCATCAGCTGGATTTCAAGCTTCAGTGAACTATTTCTGCGCATGCCTTTCTCTCTACTCCCTGTGCCGTGCCACCCTTTTCTCATCATGTCACTCCTGCAGACCATAGCCGAGGCACTACCTCTTCCAGGAAGCCTTCCTTCAGATATCTTCTTTCTGTGCCCTCACATCTCCCCTATGAGTTCCTTTATTACAGGGTATGGCTGGTTGAGAGGTAGTCCTCTCATTACCCTCCGCTTCCCTTATCACACAGTGAGCCTCTCGAGGGAACGAACTCAGGCAGAGTCTTGTCTGTTTCCCAGTACCAGCTAGACCCATAGTAAGCACCGCATCGATGATTAAAATAATTGGCAAGGTGGGACTGTTGCTAGAACCCTCCAGAAATGGCTTGTCTGGGCAGCTCTTTGCCAGTCCTATGTCGTCACTCTGTCCTTAGCATTTGCAGTAATCTAATGGGAGGGTACAGACATCCCTTAACCAACGCTGGCATCCTCTGACACCATGTTCTAAGTGCAGAAAAATGTCAGAGTCCCACCGGAAAGCGACAGCTGTGCCCTCAGCCAGAAACCCTTACCAGAAGGGGAGAGTTCTATTCAGGATGTTTCTGTGGCAGTTTATTTTTCCCCAGTGTGGCCTAGGTATTTTCTCTTTCTCATTTTTCTCCTCATAAAGGTATGAACTTCTTCACACCTTAAACTTCGATGCTGTCCGTCGTCGTATGAGTGTCATTGTGAAGACTCAAGCAGGTAATACGTTTTCAAATAAAAACTTGACTTTTTCTCTTTTTCCATTTGTATATTTGCATGCTGATCAGTTCTTTTAAGGAAGGGAAGCATCTCGTGTAGTAATAGGTGACTACCTTAAAGTCATGCAAAGCAGTAACTTCTGTGTACGCCTTAACGTACCTATATAAGCACGTATGTTCGGTTTGCCTCATGTGACAGTATACGCCTTCTCTCGGGAGCCGAACTCTCCCCTGCAGTCCTGAGTGTCCAGACAGAAACTGAAAGGGTGACTTTTTTATAATTCACGGTACTGACCGATCACCAGTAACGTCTACATGCAGCAGCCCAGTACAATGGCCTGGTTTGAGATTAGCCAGCAGTAGAATTCTTGAGTATAGAGAGTTGCTGGCTCTGTGCTTCCCTTCCTCACTCCCCGCTGCTTTATGCTCCCGGGGAGCAGGCAAGCTAGGGATGACTAAGGACCAGATTGCTGGGAAAGGATGTGGTGGCTTTACTCCAGCATGCTGGGCTCTTTGTTTGACCAAGTGGGAGAGATTTCCCTTGGCACTGGAACCAGTACCATCATCCCAGGGTCCCCTGCACCCTTTGGAGGATCAATCCAAGCTGACATACCTTCTGCTTGGATTGAACAAGAGCCACAGGAGAGCACTCCTGCCTTATTTGCGGGCTCCCAGATGCCTCTGTGTGTGCGTGAGAGAGACAGACAGACAGACTGTGACTGTCTCTAGGTGGTTTTTCAAATTTTCCTTGATTTATATCCTAGTAACTTACCTTTTGTGTTTTTTTAAGATTTTATTTATTTATTTGACAGAGAGAGATCACAAGTAGGCAGAGAGGCAGGCAGAGAGAAGGGGGGAAGCAGGCTCCTTGCCGAGCAGAGAGCCCGATGCGGGGCTCGATCCCAGGACCCTGAGAGCATGACCTGGGCCGAAGGCAGAGGCTTAACCCACTGAGCCACCCAGGCGCCCCACTTTCAGCGTTGAATCTATCCCAGATTCCTTAGTGTGAGAATAGGAAGATACAAACAGACCCTTGGAACGTTTCCCCCTTTATTCATACTCTGTGGTGTGACTGCCAGGTCATGAAATTGATTTCATTCTGTGAATGCCAAATTTGTCCTGTGGCTTTTAAACACACTGTGGATGTGTGAGAGAAAATTAAAAGAGAAAACCACTTAACATTTGAGATATTTGGTGATCTTACCTGTCTGTGTGTATGCACTCACACATTCTACTGCAGATGAGACATCTGGGGAAGTGGTCTGCCGAGGGCCTTGACCTCAGCTGCACTTCTTTTTAATTTCTTGAACTTAGCATTTTGCTTTATAAGGGTAAAGTGTCTTTTTTTTTTTTTTTTTTGAGTTTTTTTATTTTTTTATTTGACAGAGATAACAAGTAGGCAGAGAGGGGGGGAGCAGGCTCCCTGCTGAGCTATAAGAGTAAAGTGTCTTTTTTTTTTTTTTTTTGAAGATTTTTATTTATTTATTTGACAGAGATCACAAGTAGGCAGAGAGAGGGGGAAGCAGGCTCCCTGCTGAGCAGAGCCCAATGCAGGGCTCGATCCCAGGACCCTGGGATCATGACCTGAGCCAAAGGCAGAGACTTTAACCGACTGAGCCACCCAGGCGCCCTGTAAAGTGTCTTTCTTAATGCTCAACGGCGACTCCTTTGCTGGGTGCATGGACTGACAGAAAGCCACACTTAAACCAGCACTCTACAGTGCTATTTTCAAGTTTCCAGTACAAACTCCCAAGCCACTGCTTTTAAAGCAACCTCTGTAGTTTATTCAAAATGATTTTTATTTTATTTGCACTTGGGTTTGGTCTTGACATCAGTAGAATGCTATGTGTGCACTTTAAAACATGCTTGGCAACATTTTCAAAGAGAATTCAGAAGGAGCTCCTTGACATAAGTACAGTCTCCCATGATTCCCTGAAAGGAAGTACATTTTAACAGAGGAACTTGTTGTACGCTCTTGAGTTATTTGTGTCCGTGCTGCTCTTCAGAGGTAATGAGCATTGTCCTGCGAGAGCGAAGGTCGAGATGTCTCATCCCAGGATCCACAGTAGCTGAGTGGGAGAGGCCACCTTAATAGTTCCTGTTATTAGGGGCGCCTGAGTGGCTCAGCGGATTAAAGCCTCTGCCTTCGGCTCAGGTCATGATCCCAGGGTCCTGGGGTCAAGCCCCTCATCGGGCTCTCTGCTCAGCGGGGAGCCTGCTTCCTCCTCTCTTTCTCTGCCTGCCTCTCTGCCTACTTGCGATCTCTCTCTGTCAAATAAATAAATAAAATATTTTTAAAAAATAGTGCCTGTTATTGAAATCCCAATACCAGTCTTAAAATTCGAAGGTGAGCCGTTGTTTTTTTGTTTATTTTAGGAGACATCCTTCTCTTTTGTAAAGGAGCAGACTCAGCGGTCTTTCCCAGGGTGCAAAATCATGAAATTGAGTTAACAAAAGCCCACGTGGAACGTAATGCCATGGTGAGCCTACGTCCTTCTAGAAATGTTAAAGATGACTGTTTGATGGGATTTCTATTTAAATTTTTTAATGAATTTTAGCTTATTTTTTGTAGTCTTTTTATGTTGAGGGATTTAGTAATACTGTTTTCCTTACTCTAATGTAAAACATTATCCTGGAGCAAATTTCTGTGCAGAATTTGCAGACTTGAAGACTTTTCAAGAATCTTTCATTTATGTTCTGCTTTCTTTTCCTTAAGAGCTAGTATTTTGTGGGGCACCTGGGTGGCTCAGTGGATTAAAGCCTCTGCCTTCAGCTCAGGTCATGAATCCAGGGTCCTGGGATCAAGCCCCACATCGGGCTCTCTGCTCAGCAGGGAGCCTGCTTCCCTTTCTCTCCGCCTGCCTCTCTGCCTACCTGTGATCTCTGTCAAGTAAATAAATAAAATCTTAAAAAAAAAAAGAGCTAGTATTTTGTTATTCTGAACCTAATTGAATGTTACCTGTTTACTTGCAATCTGTTAGTGTTTTTTTTTTTTAACTAAACATATATCAGAATTTCTTTTGTACAATGAGACAAAGGCATTTAAAGGGATTGTGGGATTTTTTCTCCCAATTCCTTGGACAACTAGAGATCTCCTTCTTTCTTTCTAGGATGGATATCGGACACTTTGTGTAGCCTTCAAAGAAATTGCTCCAGATGATTATGAAAGAATTAACAGACAGCTCATAGAGGCAAAAATGGCCCTACAAGACAGAGAAGAAAAAATGGAAAAAGTTTTTGATGATATTGAGACAAACATGAATTTAATTGGAGCCACTGCAGTGGAAGACAAGTAATTACAAAATGATATTCTTGTCATTTTAATGACCAGTCATTTAGAGCAGTGTCTGTAGATTGGTAATTTTATTCTCAAATTTTGAAATCTTCTATTCAGATCTGTTGCTAGACCAGACTTCGAACTGTCCGTGAGAATGACTTTTTTTAAGTGAAATATTTGTGGCTTAGAAGAATGAATCTGTCATCTCTAACATCTTTTGCATGTTTACAACTTGAATTTCCTATTTCACAAATATCTGCGTAAGTCTCATGATGTATTGAGAGCTTTGTGCTAGAGGCATCCTTTGAGCTGGTGCCCGATAGAATTGATAAGATTTTGACAGACAGAAATGAATGGAAATTCCAGTTAGAGCAAACAACGTGAGAGCTCATTTGAGCCTGGTTCAGCAGGCTAGAGCATGTTTTTGCATACTTTCAAATAATTTGTTTTAACTCTCCAGGCTGAGCTGCACTAGACAGGATTGGAGGGCTCTAGCATTGATCTGTCTGAAAGAATACATTTTAGACTCTTAATATTTTAGGCGCTTTTAGGAAATTATAAATGCAAATTTATGAGACTTTAAAAAAGTTTCATATATGTATATGTATTTTTTTCAGCCACATTGGAAGATTTTGAAATCTTAATGGGATTCATTTAGTCTTTCTTTCTCATTCTCTGACCAAAGGGAGCTCAAAGAAAGTAGTATTCTATCCGTGCCTTTTGGATTTATGCTTAAATTCACTCTGGGGCTGGTTGGCTTTCCTGTTCTCAAAGCTCCTCAACAAGGGGATTCACTAACGTACCTCGACACCTCACTAGAATGCCCTTTCCATTTTGCACCATGTCAAGTATTTGTAGGCAGAGGTATAAAATTTAATTAAATAGGGGCGCCTGGGTGGCTCAGTGGGTTAAAGCCTCTGCCTTCGGCTCAGGTCATGATCCCAGGGTCCTGGGATCGAGCCCCGGGTTGAGCTCTCTGCTCAGCGGGGAGCCTGTTTCCCTTCCTCTCTCTTTCTCTTCCTACTCCTCTGCCTACTTGTGATCTCTGTCTGTCAAATAAATAAATAAAATCTTTAAAAAATTTTTAAAAATTTAATTAAATAAAGTGACAGTGAATGAGAACGTGTGGTGAGTTGATGAACATTTTAGCTAAGAGGGAGGAGTCTCCATTCAGCCGTTGGATACCAGTTACCTAAAGAGAGGCCATTAACTTTTCCAAACCTCCCTGCTTGAAAGTCATGTTAGTAAGTAAAACCACGCCAGAGATAGCACTCCCAGAAAGGGCAGGGGGTGTGTAGGAGAGCCAGCTGATAACTTGTCAGGACTCCAGAATTGCTGTGGGTTGTAGGACTACTCTCGCAAGCCTTCTTGCCACATCTCTGTCGGGGATTTTTGAGGGTAACAAGGGTTCCTTTTGTGCCCAGGCTGCAAGACGAAGCAGCCGAGACCATTGAAGCTCTGCATGCGGCAGGTCTGAAAGTCTGGGTGCTCACCGGCGACAAGATGGAGACGGCCAAATCGACCTGCTACGCGTGCCGCCTCTTCCAGACCAGCACTGAGCTCTTGGAACTGACCACCAAAACCATCGAAGAAAGTGAAAGGAAAGAAGATCGGTTACATGAATTGTTGATAGAATATCGTAAGAAGTTGCTGCATGATTTTCCTAAAAGTACTCGAAGCCTTAAAAAGTAAGAAAGTGCGTCGGTTTCTTATACTTAGGCATGGGTAGAAATGTAAATCCCGGCTGCTGGTGCGGAAGGCTGTTTTCTATGATTGATCATCCTTTGTTTGTAGGGGTTTTATCCTTGTCAGTTAAAACCTTCCCTGAGGACTTGGCCAATGGCTCATTTGAGGTTATTGGGCACTTTCCGCCTCTCTTTTAATGTAAAAGAAAGTCGTGTGTTTCTCAAGATTTAGAAAAGTAGTTCAGTTCCTTCGTGTTTAGGGTTTGGGGATTTACCACTGATACCCTGGCCTGCTCCGTGTCAAGAAAAAACGCTCCTTCTCGTGGCCTCTTAAATTGAACGCAGGGAACCCAGTCTGTGTAATAGTCACCCTGTAACGTGAGGTCCTAGAGCCATTTTCTCTGTAGATTTTCATGCCCCAGAACCCCGAAGGGAACCGAATACCTATTAATAACATGGCCACTTCAACTCTGCTTTCAACGAGCTGCTTAGGAAGAACTTGTAGAACTTAAGGGTCTCGAGGAAAACCTCTGATGCATAATAATTCCATGCCCAGAGCTCACTGACCAAGGCTTAGCCTTGTCTAAACCAGTTTCTAGAATTTACTATGGCCATCAGCAAATCAACTGCCTCTTCTGGAATGCCTCAGGATGTCCCCACACTAAATCCAAAGACCCCTAGATGAAAGTACTTTGCAGTTTTTGAGCATACCCTTTGTTTCAGGAACTGTATTTAGCACTTTTTGTAATTATTCTCACTTGGTCTTCACAACCTAGTAAGGCTGTCTTATTTTCTTCACTTTACAGATAGTAAGGCTCAGAGAGATGCAGTAACTTAATTTAAGATCACACAGCTAATAAGGGGTGGGGGGACGACTCTGTCCAATTCCAGAGCCCAGGCTTTCAACAACTATGCTCTCTCGGGACCCTCGTGTCTAGTGCATCAACAGCCTTTACAGATGACTGCCCCGCACTCATGAGGCTGTGACCCATTCTGAACCAGCTCTTGTCCTCCTGGCACTTGGGCATCAGTGAGAGCAAACACGATCTTATGATTGCCGGTCATAAATGTTTCTTTCCTTTAGCCAATGGTATGTAGAAAGGCAGTCCAAATTACATTTTACTTGTCCATTTGTCTTAATTCGTTCCGGCTAACATAACAAAATATCAGACTGGGTGGCTCAAACAACAGGAACCTACTTCTTCTATTTCTGGAGTCGGGTTCCAGCGAGGTCCCTCTCCCAGGCTTATAGAAAGCTACCTTCTCACCGCGTCTTTCCACGGCAGAGAGAGATGAAGTTCTGGTGTCTCTTCTTCTTTTTTTTTTTTTTAAGATTTTATTTATTCATTTAATA
>ML094141.1:11398-24679 GCA_003697995.1 Taxidea taxus jeffersonii
TTTAAGATTTTATTTATTCATTTAATAAAGATCACAGGCAGGCAGAGAGAGAGGAAGGGAAGCAGGCTCCACGCTGAGCAGAGAGCCCGATGCGGGGCTCCATCTCAGGACCCTGAGATCATGACCTGAGCCGAAGGCAGAGGCTTAACCCACTGAGCCACCCAGGCGCCCCTGGTGTCTCTTCTTACAAGGGCACTCATCTTGTGCCATGGGCTCCGCCCTCATGACTCCACCTCCCACAGGCCCCATCTCTAGACACCATCCGATCGGGGGTTAGAGCTTCAACACAGACTTGGAAAGGAGGGGAGACATGGGACACAGTTCGGTCCGTAGCACCATTCAGCGGCTCCGGGGCCCTTTTGTAAAGGCCAGGGCTTCTGAAAAACTGAACTCACCATCTCAGAACATTCCCTCTTGTGGTTCATCTGCTTGGAGTTGGGCCCAGACTTCCCTCAAGTTCTGTAAGTACGCATCAGACCCAGAATCCCTTTTGTTGCTTCTGCTTCTTTTGAGCCGCTCGTGCCGTGAATCCCCAAGGCCCTCTGCCGGACGAGCGGTTCTCCATTACACCCAGAATGAGGTCGCAGCGAACGCCTCGAATGACCTTTGCACCTTGCTTTCCTAGTGCGCCCCAGCACACTTCTCTCCCCTCACCTCGTTCTGCCCTGTCTTTCAGTTCCATTTCAGTTTCCGTCCTCGGGCTGTTAGCCATTTAGTATCTGGTTTGTTGCGTATATTCTCTCCCGTATACTTCTGTGCTCTCCCAGGGAAGATGAGTTAATGATTCTTCCCGTTCTTCTTGTGTGTCCTACTTAGACTTGATGCTTATAAATATGGCTTGATTTGTTAGGGAGCCACTGTTCTCTGCACATTAAGTGAGCTCTGAGTAGAGGAGCAAAGGAGAATACATGATTGATGTCTCTTTAATTAGTGAATAAAACATGCTTCTAAAATTACGAAGCAGAATATGGACAAGTACAAAATACCGCAGTGTCAGTATACACCAAGGGAACGTGGAATAAGGGAGGAGGAGGCCCACGAAGCTCTCACCCCTCAGATGTTTGGACCATAGGACAGCAGCTCCCTGATCACTAGAAGCTTGTCGGAAACGCAGAATCTCCTGTCCCACCGCAAACCTAGTGAGTCCGAATCTACACTCGGACAAAAGTCTCGGGAATTTTAACAAGATTCCCTTAAACCTTAAGCTTCAGGAAGCCTAGAATTAGACAGCTGAATCAGTAACGAGATCGTGCTGTGTCTAATACTTCGACTGCACCGGTGCTCCAGTGGCATCCGAGATTCCCCAAGAAAAATTGATTGCTATTTTTTCCTAATTGTGAAAAAATGAAATGTCAATTGGGAGAATTTTCTCAGTTGTAAGTTTTCCGCCCTGTGTTTTATTTTTTGTTTTTTAAAGATTGATTGATTTTAGAGACACAGAGAGGGCATGCACGCCAGGGGTGGGAGAGGGGGGTTGGAGAGGGAGAGTGGAGCCAGACATGGGGTTTGCGCTCACCACCCTGAGTTCATGACCTGAGCCAAAAGCAAGAGTTGGTCACTTGACTCCTGGTCACTTGACCAGGAGCCCCTCCCATATTTTTTCTTAAGTAGTTGCACCTGTTTTGTCTTTCCTGGCACCTAATATCTCTTAGTCGTCCTGGCTATGTATGAGGATCACCTACGGAGCTTCCCCAAACATAAACCTATAAATTAACAAGCACCGGCCAAGATACTCTGATTTAATTCGTCTGGGAATAGACCTCAGGCATGGGCAATTTTTTAAAGCTGTCCAGATGATTCTAATGGGAAGGCTATGGTTGAGAACCACTAATCCAGTATAAAATGATACTGATTTAAGGAACATAGATCATTATTGTACGGGAGTTTTTAATGAACACCGTGTCTCTTAGGCTCTCCATCATTTTTGGGAAGCCATGTCTGTTGATAGGCTTTGTCATTCAGAAAAAAATTCTTCTGTGATTTGTATACCCAAAGCCATTTTGTCTTTTTTTCTTATATTATTAAGAAGTTTTCAGATTGGTGATTTATCTTCATATCAGAGTTTGACTGATTGATCTGTAATTTCCACAGCTCGCCTTGAGTTTCTTACACAGAGACCAGCTGCTGAATGTCCATTACTTTTATACCTTTTAGAACTTAGAATCTATATGGGCAGCTCAAGTCTCGAAAGATGTCATGAAAAAGTCTCCCTTGCGCCATTATTAGAGACAGTTGCTTCTCTACAGTTCATAGGTTCGGGAACCAGACTGATGATGGCCCTTATGCAGGACCCTCCTCTTTGTGGTTTGTTTTTTTTTTTTTTTTTAAAGATCTTATTTATTTATTTATTTGACAGACAGAGATCACAAGCAGGTAGAGAAGCAGGCAGAGAGAGAGGAGGAAGCAAGCTCCCTGCTGAGCAGAGAGCCCGACGCGGGGCTCGATCCCAGGACCTCTGGAATCACGACCCGAGCCGAAGGCAGAGGCCTTAACCCACTGAGCCACCCAGGCGCCCCCCTCTTTGTGGTTTTAAACACAACCAGGCTTCTAAACAGGACTATATCGGAGATTCAATTACAGCATTGTTTTTCTTTTCCAGAGCGTGGACAGAACATCAAGAATACGGATTAATCATCGATGGCTCCACGTTGTCACTCATATTAAATTCTAGTCAAGACTCCAGTTCTAACAATTACAAAAGCATTTTCTTGCAGATCTGCATGAAGTGCACTGCTGTGCTCTGCTGCCGGATGGCACCATTACAGAAAGCCCAGGTAACCGGATAGGAGTTCGTGGTCCTTTCTGGGGCTTTCTGTACACGCGTGTGCAGATGTTCGCTTCACTTCTGTTCCTTCTAAGAGCCCTTTCTACCTGCTTACATCTTGCCAGGCTGCTGCTTCTCCGCGGTCAAATTCAGAGGTGTGCCCACCAGCGTAAAAGAGCCCCATGCTTCTTGTCCCCTCAAGCTGGCTGTCCGGTTCCTTCCTTGCCTTCCGAGCTTCTCTAATGAGTGCTTGGTGTGTGCTGCTTCCGTCCCGCTGCTCCTCGCTCCCCCGGGCCGTTAGCCCCGCGTGTCCTGTCTTCCCGTCATGTCGTCACGTCCGATGGCTCGCCTGGAGGAGAGCGCTGACCTCCTGGCCAAATCTGTCGCGCTGGCTCTTGCTCTCCTTGTTTCCCGGCCGCAGTTAACACTACCAGTCCTGTCCGCCTTAAAACTTGCCTCCCTGAGTTTCCATCTATAGTCCACAATCTTGACTCTATTTTTTTTTTTTTTGTCCTACTTGGCAACCTAGTGTCTTTATATTTTGTGTCATCTTCTCACTTCTCACTAATTACCGTTTTTCGCTGGGGCTCAGTCTTCCTTCTGCTTTTCACTTACAGCCTGTCTCTCCAACCACGAAGTTCTAGGGCTCTCGTTGGTAGGGTCTGGTACTGACTTCTCCTTTACGTGAAATCCCTTACGTCGAGCTGCCTGTTAGCTCCGTGTGGAATCCCCACTGTCATATTAAATTCTAGTGTCCAAGACAGATCTTAGAATTTTCTCCTTCAGGCCATGTTTTTCTCCCTTGTCTTCATTATTCTTGTCACCAGCGCCACATTTTTTGGGCTCCCTAAGTCACCAAATGACCTCTGACCCTTCTCTTCTCATTCGCTCTGCATCTAGTCATTGTGCCCCGTCCATCCTACCTTTTGCCATCGCTCTCATTTGGCTGCCGTCTTCTTAAACCTTCCCTTCCATCCCAGTCCGAGTCCTGTGACTTCACACACAGACCCTGTGATCTAGCCTCCTTGTCAGTCCCCTGGCTTTCGCCCTTCCCCCTTCAATCTCTGGCCGTGCTCCCAAATTAATCTTGTTAAAACACCACTTCTCCCATTATATATTCTTACTCAGATATTTTCACAGTTTCCTAGTGCCCGAGGATGAAGGGCAGGAGACTCTGGCATTCAGGCTCACCCCTGTTGGCCTTGTCGTGTGTCTCTGTGCTCCGTGCCCGCTGTCACTCCCACAGCCAGCTGGAATCATCCACTCCTCTTGGTTGCTCCTCCCTTTGTGTCCCTTCCACTTACTGTGCTCGTGCCAGCTTCCAAATCTGGAATTGTCTCTGAATTCTTCTTGGCCTTACAGGGATTTTACTCATCATTAAACCCGATTTAAGGGCCACCTCCCATATGCCGTTTTCCCCAGCTCCCCCAACCCCACATTAATCTGCTTCGCCATGCTTTTTCGCTCTTCGTGCAGAGGACCTTAGAGTCTCAGTTCCAAACTCAGTGTTGTTTCTTCATGTTCTTCAGCTGCTTGCTCTGGACCCAGGGAATGGCTGTGTCCTCGATTTGTCCTTTACACAACCTCTGCTCCCTACTTCACGAAACACGTGCACACGCAGCCCGTCCCAATTTAGGGTGTTGTCTCTGTCTGCTTTCTTCTCACTCTCGGTCCCCACCACAGTCAGATGCTCCTCTTCCTTTTTTCTTTTTCTTCAACCTTCAGAGCCTTGGTTAGCCCCAGTTAAAGAAGTAGATGCTGCCAGAACCGTGTCCACAGAAATCTGTCCCTTTAGTCAGAGGCAGTCTCTCTTTTATTATCTGTTGCTCGAATTCTCACTAGGATTCTGGTTACTCCGCTGCCCAGGCAGTTACTTGAATTGCTGACCCCAAACTGCTTCTCCGAGCTTCTCCTGGCCAGGATATGGAGCCTCCCTGTAGCTCAGTCCTTGGCTGTAGTCCCATCTTCTAAGCTGTCACCTACTCCCCTGTCAGGCCCACGTAGGTGATTTTCCAGTCCCTTCTGCAGTCCACATACTTGGGCTTGTACTTTACTTCTCCAGCTGTGTACTGAGCGTGTCTTCTTGGGTGTTGTCATAACCATCTCAACTCAACTTTCTTTAGAGCCCATCGTCTTCCTTGTCTTCTCCCGCATGGGTTACTGAGCTCACTGTACTTCTGGATTTCTAGGTTCAGAGCTTTGAAATCTGTGGTGACTTCCCCCATGCTTTACTCTTCCACGTGGTTTGGGTCACCAAATTCTGTCCATTTTCTAGTACGTTGTCTTCTTCGTCTTTTCTTTCCTGGCAGATGCAGGCCTTTAACAGCTCATTAAACTCCACCTGTAACTCGCCACCTAACTTGGCTCTTTGCCTGCAATCTTGCTTTTTCTTCCTATTTCTCCTGCACCCTGCAGCCACTTTCATATTAGCGCTCCCTGTTGATCTGGACCCGGATGTAGCTGTCCGTGCCCTGTGTATGAAAACTCATTGATCTAGTCAAGCGTGTCTGTCTTCTGAGCATATATTGTACTTAACCTGGCTGTGTGCCTTAGGTCATGCCATTCCCTGTCTCTGGAATACTCCTCCAGTCCCCGTTTCCCCTTCCACGCAGATCTTCAACCATCGTTCATGATTGAGATAAAATTACTCCTCCTTCTGTAAAGTCATTCCTGATGACTCGAGCATGTAGTATCCTCTCCCTTCTCTGCCATCTTGGGCCTTTTTATGTGGACAACTTAGATGACAATGTTACATATTCCCTTGGACAGGTACTCACGCTGTTAGTGTTTATCGTTAATCTGATTATCTAATATTCTTGTATTCATTCCCTATCCCTGCTCGTCCTTTGGGTGTTTCTTAAGGTGTGTGACCAGCCTTCTTTCTTGGATGTTTGCACATGACATTGCACGTTGTATTGTGTGCAGTTGCAGCTGGTCGATAAATAGTTTTTGGCAAATTGATTTCTTTCACATGAAGAGAGGTTCTTAATCCAGGTGACCCCGGGGCATGGTTAAAAAAAAAAAAAAGGAAAAAAAAAACAAAAAAAAACATGTTTACCTATCTAAATCTTTCATGATTTTATAGTCCACGACTATATATCTTTTCATCTTTCTACAAGAACGACCTTTAATCTTCTTAATCTATATTTTCAGGCAGGAGCTGTCACCCTTGCTCATTTTATCGCCTTCCCTAGACCTTTCCTGGCTGCACTTTCTCTTCTTTGAGGTGCAAGTCATTACTGCACAAGTTTCACAGGTGCAATTAGGTTAACCAGAATTGTGTAGCTCATCAAATACAAATTTAGTGTGGGTTCCTTAAGTTTGTCTTTGACTCATTTACAGATTGTTTCTGAGAGTCTCTAAAATTTTTTAAAAAGAACCCAGTTGCGGGGAGGGAATAGGGGAAAGCTGGCATTTCACAGTAACAGCATTTTTGTGTTACATGGAATTGGATGTGGGGTTTTTGTACACTATTTAGTACAGCTAAAACCTAACTGAGTTTTGTTTAAAGATAAGACTGTGGGGTGGCTTAGCCTCATATCTGTTATTTTTAATCAGTTGTGTTGAAAATGGATTTTATTTATGCTAACTGGTGAAAGCAATTCTGAGGACAGAATTTCTGCAAGGCATTAGTTAGCTTCTGCACTATATACACTTTTTTAAAGCTGCCAGATTCTAGACGGTTTTGAGTGGTGACGCATAAAGCGGTCATTATCTAAAATGTGGGGTAGGGGGGCGGCTGCTTATCCAATATACCTCCACACGTGACTCCACCAGGAGAAGGTTTCTTTTATTCGCTACCTGCCACGAACACAGCAGTGAGCTGCATTGTGCCATTGACACATCTTGAAGAGACACCCAGGGGAGAGTGACAGGCTTTATACACTTATCTCAGAGAACTTTCTGCAAATCTCACTACTTTCAAGATGCCCGCATTTAAGAACGAAGCTACCTGTGGAAGAGATGAAATCATAGTGGGCATTGGGAGATTTAGTAAAGTAGAGCTGGCAGCTGGATGGGTGTAAGACTTGACCATTGGGGAAGTCCCGGGGAATATGGGAATGCACCAAAGGGAGTGGTTGTATCTGCAGGGAGTAGAGATGGAAAGGTTCTAGAAGCCTTGTTCTCTCATTTCCCACGCCTGTTCCAGTTAACCCTATGCATGTTACCTCAGATCAGCTTTCTGGTCTCCACTGTCCCACTCAACATCTCATCTCAAAGGACACGTGAAGCAATGACAAAAGAGGGAAACCGGTTGGCCTCTAGTATAGGTAGGAGACAAGGTTTTCTGACACTTCGTGTATGCATGGAGCCCAAAAAAAGTGGGCACTGGTGTCACATTTAAAATGCTGCGTCCTTTTGCTCTGAGAATTGAAGACTGTTGGACGTAATACGCACCAAGCGCCTTTCTGTTTGTTTGCAAGGCCTCCATTTCCAAGTGTGAGTGCGGCATATGCCCACAATGTCGTAGTCACACATTCTGTTTGACCTTTTCTGTACCTCTTTTGTATTTAATGTGTAGATTGTCAGAATGGTGAAGAATCTAAAAGGCAGCCCAATAACGTTGTCCATAGGTGACGGTGCCAATGATGTTAGTATGATCTTGGAATCCCATGTGGGAATAGGTAAGAACCACCTAACGAGATGCTTGTAGGTACCGTGCTCTTGTATTCGAGAGAGAAATGTTGTGGTTACTCGTCTTGAATTTTAATTTGGGAATGATAATTATTCATTGAATGAACGTCCTCATCTAACCTGTCCATCCCAAGGTCCTATCCATGGTGGGAACGTCGTGATACCAAGTTAGAGGATATTTTTATTAACCAGGTCAAGTGAATTTCCCAAACCTACTGGCAGTGCAGTTGATCATTTAGCGTGCATGCAGTGTTACTGATTTTCTGCCCCTGGCCACATTGCCTACTTATGTTGCTGCACTGTATCTTCTGAGATTCTTAACTGTTTGGGACTAAGAAAAGATAGTTGGTTGGCTGGTTTTCCACATGGCAGTATTTATGGGTGCTTTGGGCTGTGGTGTTGAATTTATATGTTGGCATGCAGCAACAGCTTTTTCTACTGCCTGAACCATTTTTCCGCCATGTCAGGGTGCTCATAGGCAGCAATCCTAAAACACCCCAGCAAGCCTTTTTTTTTTCTTGGAAGGGAAGAACTAATGGTATACAACTCTCAGTTGTACTCATTGGTTATTCAGTGTGGAAGTGGCCTAAAGCTGCTTGAGCTCATGGAACACTTGGGCTACTGCTCAGAGTTTCATTCAGTGAGAGGACTTCACCATCTCATTGTAACTCTCCAGTTTTGAGCTCCTAGACCACAAATCCCGGGTCTCTGAGTTGCTTAAATATAGCCCCTTGTCTGGGGGCATGTACATTTACACACTTAACTAAGTGCCTTTTTTCAGGTAAATATTCAGATTTAATTTTTTTCCTTAATTTTTGCCTTATAATGATTAAAACAATTTTAATTGTTTTTAATTGATTTAATTGTTTAATTGATTTTGTTTATTGGTCTTATTTTGTGTTATAAATAAGTAATTACCAGCTAAGTTTTACTTTTTACTGGTAAGATTCATTGTCACTGTACGTTTTGGGTAAAAGAATCTTAAACTATATGAGTGAACTGTGCCACATAAACAAGTTAAAAGTGTGAAAATAACAAATCAGGAGGTGGTTTACTTTATGAAGTACTCATAGAGATGTTCTCATTTTCAGGTATTAAAGGCAAAGAAGGTCGCCAAGCAGCCAGGAATAGCGATTATGCTGTTCCAAAGTTTAAACATTTAAAGAAACTGCTCTTGGCTCACGGACACCTATATTATGTGAGAATAGCACACCTTGTACAGTATTTCTTCTATAAGGTATGAAACAAAATAATCTGTAATTGGATTTACCACCGTCTATCCCAGCAGTGGTTCAGCTTGGGCATAGGATTTTCCTCCTGTTTTTCACTGTTCTTTTGCAGTCTTACTACTGAGATATGAGGTCCACAAAACACAGGTGATCTATCTAATGAATCAGAAACTAGAAATTCCTGGGGCTCCTGGATGGGTCAGTTGGTTAAACATCCAACTCTGATTTCAGCTCAGATTGTGATCTCGGGGTCGTGAGATGAAGTGATGCTTTGGGCTCTGTGCTCAGCGGGGAGTCTGCATCTCTCCCTCTCCCACTGCCCCCCCCCCCCCCCCGTGCCCCTGCGTGCGCACTCAAAAAATCTTTTAAAAAAATAAGAAACTAGAAATTCCTTTTAATGTGAGCAATTTGGGATGAAATTTTTAAGTCAGCTTTCTTGAAGTGGAATTTAAATGCAATAAACTGTACCCGTTAAAAGTGTACAGTTTCCCAAAAAAGTGTACAGTTTCGTTTTGACAAATGTATACATCCATGTGACCATCGTCTCAGAAAGTTCCCATGTGCTCCTTCCCAGTCTTTTCTACTTTGTAGCAATGACTAATCTGATTTATATTGCTATCCAATATACAGTGATACTTACAACATATAACATATAAATTTAGGTATAGTTTATGCAGTACGCACATTAGAGTTGCCTGTTTTAGAGCTTCATATAGATAAAAACCATATGTGCTCTTTTGTGTCTGGCCTATTTCATTAGAATAATATTTTCAAGGTTCAGGTTGTATCATATCAATAGTTGGTTCCCTTTTATTTTATTTATTTTTTTAAAGATTTTATTTATTTATTTGACAGAGAAATCACAAGCAGGCAGAGAGAGAGAGAGGAGGAAGCAGGCTCCCTGCCAAGCAGAGAGCCCAATGCGGGGCTCGATCCCAGGACCCTGGGATCATGACCTGAGCTGAAGGCAGAGGCTTTAACCCACTGAGCCACCCAGGCGCCCCTCCCTTTTATTTTAAAGAGTACTCTGAACTACTCCTTATAGTTACCAAGTCCTCTTTTCAGGTGCAGTTGTACAGGTAAAGCAAATAGAAGCAAAATTGCGTTCATTGAAGGGTGATGGGTCAAGGGCTGTTTCCTTGCTCAGTCTCCTTGTCTTGCCTAGAGATTGCTCAGAGCACACTCTGAAGTCCCATGAATATAGTACAGGCCCCTCATTTTATGCCTAATGAGCCTGGCATACATGAAGGTGAACTAACATCTAAACTATGAAAATCATGGGGCGCCTGGGTGGCTCAGTGGGTTAAAGCCTCTGCCTTCGGCTCAGGTCATGATCTCAGGGTCCTGGGATCGAGCCCCACAGTGGGCTCTCTGCTCAGCAGGGAGCCTGCTTCCTCTTCTATCTCTGTCTGCCTCTCTGCCTACTTGTAATCTCTGTCTGTCAAATAGATAAATAAAATCTTTAAATAAATAAATAAAGTATGAAAATCATTTTAAGCGAACATGGGCCAGAACTTGATATCTTGTCTTGTGTTCTGTTCTGTATAGTTTGTTTTTAGTTGTTTTCTTTTTCACTTTTTGCATTGAAATAATTTCAGACTTTTAAAAAGTTGCAAAATTAGTGAAATAATTTTCATATGCTCTTTGTCTACTGTTAACATCTTAGATGACAACATAGTTACCGAGGTCTGTAAACTGAAAGTAATTGGCACGTTATTAACTAGTCTACATATAATATTGGAATTTTGCCAAAGGTCGCACTGGTAATCTCTCTGTGGTCCGTTTCAGGCTCGGGACTGCATTTAGCTGTCATACCTCCTTAGTCTTCTTTACGCTGGAATATGCCTATCTTTGTCTCCGTGATCTTAACACTTTTGAAGAGCACTGGCCAGTTTGTAGAATGTCCCTCCATGCGGGCATGTCTAATGCTTGCTTACTGTGAGAATCAGCACCAGTACCGTAGACGTGATGTCGCCTGCTGAGCACACCGTATCGGGAGGCATGTGTTGTCAGTGGGTCTCACTCAGGATAATGTTAACTTGGATAACTTGATTCAGATGGTGTTTGGGAGGTCTGAAGACCCTTCAACTGTAATCTGTGTAATTTCATTGGAAAAGAGCAGTCTGCTACCAAAATAGATACTTTATTCTGTGAGTTAAAAATGTATTACTATTGTTGCTTATTCTTTTACTCAGATTGTCACAAATCTAGCCTATGTCCTTTCAACATGTCCCCACTGCTTTTTATTTTTTATTTTATAGTGATAAGAATGCCTCACATGAGCTCTGCCTGCTTAACAGATTTTGAAACGTACAATACAGTATTGTTAACTGTAGGGACAGTGGTGTACAGCAGAGCTGTAAAACTTGTCTTGCAAAACTAAAACCTTATATCTGCTGAGTGTCAACTCCCCATTCTCCTCTCCCCTGCTCCCCAACCTTTTTTGAAGCCTTATTTTCTGGTTCCATATACTCTAGGCTCATCTTAAAATTTTCCTGCTCTAGTCCTGGATTCAGACATTTCTCCAAGGAACTCTGCTTCCTTTTATTTGCAAATGGCATTTAGAAATCAAGATCTGGATGCCAATTGTGCTCATTGCTGCTGAGCTGCCCTTGGTTCTAGGCCTTGTCGGCAAACAGAACTAGGAAATACGTATGAGGATACACACAGATCTGTTCTATCTGTGAATATATGTGTGGCGCATACACACAGCTTTGTTGGGCCAGAATCGTAGGTAGCAGTATGAACCCAGAATGTGACCTCAGTTTATACTCGTCCTTTGATTCCAGCCAATACCACCAGGTTTCATTCTGCCCTTCCTCTTTTCCTTACTTTGGGATTCCTTTCTCCATTGTTAAGAACCTCAGTTTTCATTATCCTCAGTGTTGTTTATTTACTTGCTCAATCCAAGAATATTCATAATCCTGTGAGCAACAAACTAACTTGAATGATATATTTGTTATGTCCTTCTTTTTGTCTTTAGCCTTGGCCTATATCGTCAAAATACTATTGCAAAGTTTTTTTTTTTCCTTTTCCACCATTTCAGTGTGGGTATGTTATTTATTTGCCATAGGGTTAGGTTAAATTTTTGTTTGTACACCATTTTGGTCCTTCCTCTTTAATCCTGATTGGTTTTAATTCTTTTTTAAGTGTGTAAAAGATTGGCATGGTGTTCTCCTCAAGATGAGGTTCTCTGAGAATCTTGCTTAGTGAGCTAATGCTCTAATCAAAAGGAAAATCATGCAATAGTAATATTTCTTAAATCCCTCTTGCAAAAAACTCTTTTTCCAAAATGAAGGTTCTGGGACGCCTGGGTGGCTCAGTTGGTTAAGCAGCTGCCTTCAGCTCAGGTCATGATCCCAGCCTCCTGGGATCGAGTCCCACATCGGGCTCCTTGCTCAGCAGGGAGACTGCTTCTCCCTCTGCCTCTGCCTGCCTCTCTGTCTGCCTGTACTTGCTCTCTCTCTCTCTCTGACAAATAAATAAAATAAAATCTTTAAAAAAAATGAAGGTTTTGAGGTCATCTGTAATTATAATCCTACCCACAGAGAGAACCAATGGTGACATTTTTATGTGACATGTTCTATATAAATTAAATTGTGTTACAATGTTTTGGGGTTTTGGTTTTTTTGGTGTTTTTTTTCCCCCCAAGTAATAATCTCTACACCCATCCTGGGGCTCAAACTCACCACCCCAATACCAACAGTCACACATTCCACAAACAAAGCCACCCAGGTGCCCCTATGTTGTTTTTATACACTACTGGGGTTTTTTTTCAATTTTTATATTGAGATACACTTCACATAACAAAATTCACTATCATACACTTCAAGTGTACACTGTGGTGTCTTTTAGTGTATTTGCTATGATGAGCAACCATTGCCACTATACGATTCCAGAACATTTCCATCACCCTGTAAGAAGTCCCATACTTACTAGCAGTCAGTCCTAAAAGATACTGTTTTGCACTTTGCCCTTTTCACTTAACAATATATTGTGAACAATTTTCTCACCCAGTTAATTATTAACCTAAAACACGATAATGGTGTGGGATCCCAAGCCCCTGTGATTGGACACTGAGTTCACCTCCCCAACAGTACCTTGGTTTTCTTTTATCACCAAGCATTAGAGTTCACGTTAGGCTGAGCCTGCCTACTCAATTTTGTCTACCAGGGGATGGAATTAAGAACTTTGTTGCCAAATTCTAGTTTGTGGGCACATTACCAAGTTCATGTGCAAGTTAAATGATTCAGACCTTTATGGTGGTTAGATTTCATGCAGTGTATTTCTCAGAAGGGAGAGCGCAACAACTGTTTCCGTGTGTCAGTTTCCTGTGATCAGTCCCGGTCTTACTAGCTTTCTGTTTTCTAAAAAACACACATAACGGTAAGGAACACCTGGCTGCTCCATCCGTATAGCATGCAACTCCTGACCACAGGGTTGTGAGTTTGAGCCCTACATTTAGCATGGAGCCTACTTACAAAAATGTTTTTTAAAAAATGTGTTGGGATGCCTGGCTGGCACCGTCAGTTGAGCGCGTGACTCTTGATCTCAGGGTTGTGAGTTTGAGCCCCACGTTGGGTGTAGAGACTACTTAAAAATAAAATTTTAGGGGCACCTGGGTGGCTCAGTCCTTAAGCATCTGCCTTTGGC
>ML094142.1:0-12048 GCA_003697995.1 Taxidea taxus jeffersonii
AAAGGGTGGTGGGGTTATGGACACTGGGGAGGGTATGTGCTATGGTGAGTGCTGTGAAGTGTGTAAACCTGGTGATTCACAGACCTGTACCCCTGGGGCTAATAATACATTATATGTTTATAAAAAATTAAAAAAAAGAAACACCAGATAAAATTGTCAAAAAAAATGTCTATCCTGCCCAGAGCAATCTACACTTTCAATGCCACCCTTATCAAAATACCACTGATGTTTTTCACAGAGCTGGAACAAACAGCTCTAAAATTTATATAGAAGTAGAAAAGAACACGAATGGCCAGTTTCTTAAGGGCAAGGGTTACACTTTCCTCCTTGTGGTTCCATTAGTGCCTTGCAAAGCATTTGGAAAATAACAGGCACTATTTCATGTTTATTTTTTGAACAATTTATTGGACTTTTCAGGGATTTTTGTTTGTACTGAGTTAAGGAATATCATTAGTGTGATAAAAGTTTTGCTTAATAATGTTCTAACAAGATTTTACTGGCATGCTCATAGCACCTATGTTCTGGGTATTTGTTTTAGGCAGAAAATTTGCCTTATTAGGACTAAATACAGCATGGTTGTATAAAATCTAAATACTAATTTTAACTTGAGCTGAAATGGCTATACTTATTGATATCTGCTATTTATTGATACTGTCTCTAATGTTGACAGGACCCTAAAAGTCTCACATCTGTTAAGGTACAGTACTGGAATGCACCTCCTGATTTAATTGACCCTTAAATCAATACTTCTAACTCAATTCCTTTGTCTCTAATTTGTTTTAAGCCAAGTAGGTGAGGAAGAGCAGTTGACAGCAGCCTCATACAATTTCAGTTTTCTATTCTTGGGGAATAGTATTTATGCCATTTTTCCCTGTTTATTCACTTTTTGGGTAGTGGTTACTGATTTAAAAAAGTATAGTTCTTGATCTTCTTGTTCTATGCCATACTGACTTTCTTTTTCATTCTTTCTTTCTTTTTCTTCTTTTGGTGGTTAGTCTTACTTACACTGAGACTCTGAAAGGTCTCACCAGTTTTAATTCCTAAATTTTTTCACAGGAAGAAGAGAAATAGCTTTTTGTCACAGGACTATATCTAATTTCAGCATTGTTTATGCAATGACTTTGAAAGAATGTTTTCAATTTCCATTAGTCTCTTTGTGTGGCTCTTGTGATCTAAGCAGCAATCAAGATTAAATATTTATACTTTTAGAGAGAGAAAAGGGCCTGACCTAGAAAAATTGAATAAATATTTATTGAGAGCCTACTATATGCCAACATATTTATAGGCCCTGGGGAAAAATAAAGTAAATAAAACATTCAAAAATTTTAAAAGTGAGGTATATTTATACTAAAAACTGATTCAGTGGTGATGAAAAATGCATTTTATTTTTTATTTTTTTCTCATTTAAAGATTTTATTTATTTATTTGACAGACAGAGATCTCAAGTAGGCAGAGAGACAGGCAGAGAGAGAGAGCAGGAAGCAGGCTCCCCGCCAAGCAGAGAGCTCGATGCGGGACTCGATCCCAGGGCCCTGAGATCATGACCTGAGCCGAAGGCAGAGGCTTAACCCACTGAGCCACCCAGGCACCCCTGAAAAATGCATTTTAAAATTCCTCAGTAGATTATGTAATTTTTCTTTGAAACAGGTTATATACATATGTGGGCTTAATATCTGCAATATAATAATTTTGTTTCAAATGAGTAATATCAAAGAATAATATTTCTTGCCCATTTTTCCTTTTGTTCTTTTGGTTGCCTCAAATCATTTTCCAAGTATTCATTTTTGTCTTAGCCTTTATGTAGTGACTATTAATTTAAAGCTATTTGTGGTACAGAATGCTTTTACCTCAATGAGAACTTCTGCTCAAAACTTACTCTATATTTTTCTGTAGTTATATGCTATTTTTGATAGAAAGAAAACTACAATATGTGTCATATGTTAGTGAGATCTAATATTTTAAAGGCAAAGAAAGTACTTTTTAATGTTTTGGCAGGAATTTTGATGATTTCATAGTGGGAGTGAATGTAGCTTATTTTGGGGGGAGGGATTTAAAATTCTTTAGCTATTCTAAATCTCAAGAACTTTTCTATATTTTCCCTGTGATGAAGGTGAATATAGAATGACTTTTTTATTTTTGGTGTATTGGTGGTGACACATGGCCTTGTCAAAGAATGGCTCCTCAGAGCTTGTCTAGTAGCTTTGGAACATAGTGGATGCTTTTCTATTCCTGCCTTATCCAATTCCAATTTCTCTTCCCTAGTCAACACCCTACTGTCATTAAACATTTGATTTTAAGTTAGTTCTGATCCTACTTGTTAACTACTTCTTGTATGTTGACTTCACATAAATTTCAAAGCTCCTGGCAACAGGGCCAATGTCTTAACATTTAATTTTTTTTTAAACTTTAGCTTCCCTTTCAATATATATCACATTGGTAAGCACATAGTAGGAATTCAATAACTTCTTTTGGATTCATTCATTTAATCAAGGTATAGGGCTTAGTATAAGCAGTGTGGTGCAGTAGAATGATCATTGAATTGGAAGCCAGAACTTGATTTGAGACTGAGCTCTTCCATTTACTAGTTAAATGACTTCAAGCTTTTCACAATCTTTCTGAGGTGTAATTCCTTCTTTAAAATGGAAGGTGGTGTGGTTATGGAGATTGGGGAAAGTATGCACTATGAAGTGTGTAAACCTGGCAATTCACAGACCTGTACCCCTGGGGCTAATAATACATTATATATTAATAAAAAAATAAAAATTATAAAATGAAGGTGTCTACAAACAAGTGGAAAAAATAAAATGAAGGTGCCTAAATGAAGTGCTTTTATTCTCAAATTCCTTTTAATTCTATGATCCAGTGATCCAAAGGAGTAAATGGGTCCTAAATGTTTCTAATTTGCCACCCAAGCCTTACAGTTACTGAATGTTCTGCCATCTTCTAGAACTTATATTTAGTGTAGTATGTTAAGTGGAAAATTGGTATATAAAGAATAAACAGGCAGATTTTTTTCAGTTTATTGTTGTTCTAGGCACAGTTACCAATGGTTTCAAAACATATCCCTCAAAAAATAACAATCCTGTTGCTTTTTAATACTTTCTTTTACATATTTGCTTTATTTTTAGCTCATAGAGGATCTGTGTGTTATAGACCAAATTTCCTCTAGCTGGTTTTTTTTTTAATATGCAATTTTCTAATCACTGTCATTTGTGAAAGCAAGACCTCACATGCTGATCAGAAAGACAGCAGAATCAGCTAATTTTATTAATAATTAGAAAAGTCATGAAAATAAGCATTGGTTTATGTGTATGGGGCCTTAGAAGAAATCAGTCTGGGATAATGGTGTCTATAAATTTTAATATGAATCAGGTTTTTAATCAAATAAGGAAAAAAATTCTAATGAGAAATTAAATATAATCTGTCTTGCTTTCCCTACTACATAGAGTTGTTGCCAGGACTTAATAAGACGTAACACATTGATTCTAGTTGTCCTTGAATGATACCCTAGACTTCTCTCCTGGCCACTAATGCTATTCTTGGGAGGAAAAGGGAGTACTCTTCAGTACTTCTGGGAGACCTTAAATTGCCACTGGTGAAGACTCTGAAATCTGCAATCCAAACTTGTTTCCTTCCTTAATTTCCGATCTGATATTTCCAACAGTCTTTCAGTAATCATGCAGATGATAGTGAATTTCATTATCATTACAGAATCAGTAGAATCATAGCCAAATTGATCACCTTTCCCTTACCCAATTGTTTTCTTTCCTACATACCTAATTTTCCTCCAAGCCAGTTTTTCCCAGTGTAAACCAGAAAAGGAAAGATATTTTAGGCTTTGCCTAAGGTAATCAAACTTCCCAAAGGAAACAACATCTAGAAAGAAAGTAATAAGCTGATCTCTAATTGGAAAGGGAGGCAGTGATGGAGCTGGAGAAAGAAATGTTTGGGAACTGAATGATTTAAAGGCAAAGGAAAGCACAATGGAATTGAAGGTCATTTTAGGAACTAATTACACAAACTTGATTAACCTGTTTCACCTTCCTTCTTACATGGCTCAAGCACCTTTTCAGGGCTAGTCTTATTTTTAAAGGGGTCAGATGGTATAGTAAAATTTCCTTTTTAAAAAATTTAATTTTTGTGTGTGTGTGTTCCAAAATTCATTGTTTATGCACCATACCCAGTGCTCCATGAAACACGTGCCCTCCTTAATACCCACCACCAGGCTCACCCAACCCCCTACCCTCCAATAATTCTCTGTTTTGAAATCTCAAAGCCTTGAAGCCATCTTAGATTCTTCACTCCCCATAGTATTCTAACAACTAAACAGTACTGAACAAATGCTTGCTAGAATGAATGGATAAAAGCCCTGTTGATGTTTCCTCCCCTAGGCCTTTTATATTCATTCTTTGTACTTCATTTACACTGTGAGCCTAGCCCAAGCCAAATAATATCAAATCCAAATCCTCCACTTTATTATTTGATTTTCTCCAAAACGGGCCCAAGTTTATTTCCAACTTTATCTTCCCCTGCTGCCCATCTATTTATTTCCCTGATGCCCTTTCTAGATATTGCAAAAAATTCTCTGTTCACTGTCTTCAGGCATGTTTATTCTTTTGTTTCTTTACTCTTCCTTGTACACACCCTCCTCCTCCCATTTTTACTGAATCCAGTATTCCTTAATATCCAGTTCAAGTCCAAAAATCTCTGTAAAACTTCTATATACATTTTAGTGAACATGAATCTCATTAAAAAAATTCTGTTGTAATTCCCGTGGTATTATACATGTTGGTGCTTAATCATTTTTTTCTTCTAAATGGTATGTGTATCTTGACTTCCTAGAAAGAGTGTATGTCTTTGAGAGCAAAGACTATATTTTAAACTTCTTTTGAGTTACCTACAATGTTTAGCAGAAATTATTATTGAACAAATGATTTAAGCTGAGTACAGAAATGTAAAAAAGAAAAGTGATGTTGAAACAATATAAACCTGTTTCACTTTATTATTCAAGAGATCAACAAAATACCTTAAAGACTGAAAATATCCTTGATGTCCCAAGTTCATAATAACAACACAATGTATAGAAAGATGATACACAGAGATATACAAAGATGACTATTTATAATCTTTTTAAAAAAGATTTTATTTATTTATTTGACAGAGAGAGAGAGAGAGAGATCACAAGTAGGCAGAGAGGCAGGCAGAGAGAGAGGGGGAAGCAGGCTCTCTGCTGAGCAGAGAGCCCCTTGTGAGGCTGGATCCCAGGATACTGAGGTGATGACCTGAGCTGAAGACAGAGGCTTATCCCACTGAACCGCCAAGATGCCCCTATATCATCTTTAGAATATGCAGTTGTATATAAAATACAGAGGAGGCAATTTTCTAAAACAGGGCCTTAATAGTTGAAACCAATTCAACATAAAGAACATTTTTTACAAATGTTTTGGAAGGGGATTTATGCTTTGGGGATTTTAAAATGTATTCTTTAGACTTCTAATAAAAAATAAAATTACTCCTGAAACAAATCATTCTTAATAAAATTATATCCAATCAATTTCTAATGAAATAGCTGCTGTCTTACTTCTTGTAAAACTTGAAATGAAATCATTGCCATTGAATGCGGATTTTGAGGCAATGATCTAATTATTCCTACATATCCCAGAGAAAAATTTATTTGTTTATTTATTTTTTGGTTTTGTTATAGAGCAATTTTATTTTATTTTATTATTTTTTAATTATGTTATGTTAGTCACCATACAGTACATCATTAGTTTTTGATGTAGTCTTCCTTGATTCATCATTCGCATATAACACCCAGTGCTCCATGCGATCTGTACCCTCCTTAATACACATCACCAGGCTCACCTATCCTCCCACCCCCTCCCTTCTAAAACCCTCAGTTTGTTTCTTGGAGTCCATAGTCCCTCATGGTTTGTCTCCCAGAGAACATTTTAAAACTTTAATAACTAAAGTCAGAAGAAGCAATCAAGCTATTGAAGGGAATATTTGGAGGCTATTACTGCTAAGAGATGGAAAAATAGATGAAACTTGTAATTTTTACAAATATTATTTTTCAGATAGGTAAACTTTAAACAGAGAAACCTTAAATTAGAAAACTTATCTGGCTGGTGCCTAGGTGGCTCAGTTGGTTAAGTGACTGACCATTGATTTTGGCTTAGGTTGTGATCTTGGGATCTTGGGATCAAGTCCCATGTCATGATCTGCGCTCAGTGGGGAGTTTGCTTGGGATTTTCTCTCTCCTTCTCCCTCTGTCCCTCCCCTCACTCACTTTCTCTCTCTCTCTCTCAAATAAATAAACAAATCTTTAAAAATAGAAAGAAAACTGTCATCTGAATATATCTGAAATGGAGACTGGTCTATTGGTCTAAGGATTATAAAGTAATGATAAAATTAGCTCATCCTGAATAAAATGCTAATCTTGAGCCACTTGAAGAAATTGACATGTGTGCCTTTAATAGATTTCTTTTTCTTTCCCATTTTTATCTCCTTAACATTTTATAAGTGTCAAAACACACATTAAGAATCATGATGCCTCCCTTATATTTCTGAAATTGTTATCTTGGATATTACTGTACAATTTCAAACATTTGAAATTCTGACATTGATTGACAAAGTTACTGATTATGCATACCTATTATGGATTTAATTACTTTGGGGTTAAATGAAGAAGCATTTAAATGATGTACTCTAATATATTTCAATTATTGAAAACAAATCAAACAAGAAATACACTTCAAAAAAGCAAGAGGATAAAAGAATATAATTTATGTGAGAAAATTTATTTTTAAATGCAGAATATTTATAAATTAATGGCACACAGAAATGATGAATTCTTTGTCCTTTATTTTTAAATATCCACATCATCAAATATTAAGTGCCTGTAAATATCTTCTCTAATTGATTTCATGTTTTCCTTTGACCTTGGTAAATAGGATGGCTGCTTCCCTAAAGAGTTAAATACCCATTGCCTTGCTGGCTAATTTCTTTCTGTTGCTAAGTCACTTGTTCCCCAAACTCTGTTCCTTCTAGGATTTAACTTCTCTTTTCAAAAGTTCTGTATATGCCACAGCCTATCATACTAATGCTGCCTGCAAGACTTGTCAGTAGAACAAGCTTGCAGTAATGGTACTGCTGCAGCTTTCACTGCAGCTCCAAGCATAATACAGTCAGCTCTTGTCAGGAGATGATATAAGATAAAGATACAGGGCTGTGATGAAGGGGGTCTTGAAATCTAAATAGCTTCTGCAAGACAAATGGTTCTGTATTTCTCAGGTAATTGTAGTTCCTAAAATTAAACCGCCTCTCAATGTGTTCTATGACATGGTTACCAATTGTTCGAAATGATTTCTTGAGCATCACAGCTGAAAAGAATGGCAGGTTTAGATTTGTTTGAAATTCATAATATTTGTAATTCAGTCTCTGAACCAGCTTATTCCTATCATTTGGAATGAGGCTATACAGATGGCAACCATGTGAATACCTTTTTTTTCCCCCCCAGAGACTGCTGTCCTAGAATTGCAGTAGCATATTAAAGAAAAAAAATATATACACTTTAAAAATAAATTTCCCAGTTCCCATAGGATGTTATCTTGAGAAAACTTGATACTTCATTAAAAAAAGAAAGAACTCAGGCACACCAGTATTTCACATTAAGGGTTTAGAGTAGAAGATATCTTTGGTGAATCTTATATGTTTATGGTTGGAATTTTAAATTTCGCTTAAGTATTTCAAGTAAGTTAAATTATATAATTAATAAGAGTAATTCTATTCCAAGATGTTTTTCCAACAATAAATAGATATTTTGTTCTTGAGGACTATCATGTAAAGAACGCAGATCTGACCTAAACCATAACAAATATGTGAGGGTGCCTAGGTGAGGGAAATAACAAATTATACTTAAGAGTTAATGTCCTTTTAAAAACCTGCCTTGGATGACTACTTGCTTTACTCTCTAATGTTGGTGCTTATGAAGATTTCTGTGTCTTTAAATCATAAGATGGATAATTGAGAAGATATGCTAATTTCTTTCTCAGTTAACCACACATATAGGGAATATGACTGTTTAAATCAAAAGAGCATATCCAAGACAGTACCACTGACATAGCATTAGTGTCTCCTAATTATAAGCAGAGTACATTAGAAATGAACAAAAATGCATGTAAGCTTTTCCTCTTTTGTAGTCTTTCCTATTATGGCATTTACTGCCATATAGTTGTAGTTGTTGGTTTTGTGGTTGTTGGTTTACGGGCATACCTCTTGCTTTGACTGTGCTTCTTGAGGGTAAAGACCTTGTCTTTCATCTGCATTAAGTCCTAACTTAGCACAGTGACTACCATAATATTAAGTGCTGAACATAGGTCTGCTGATTTACTGAACATCCTGTGTTATAAGACCAATGAGAATGGTGATTCTGTTGAGTTCATTTAAAAAAAATATTTATTTGAGAGAGAGAGAGCATGAGAAGGAGGAGGGTCAGAGGGAGAAGCAGACTCCCCGCTGAGCAGTGAGCCTGATGTGGGACTCGATCCTGGGACACCAGGATCATGACC
Organism: Taxidea taxus jeffersonii; assembly: GCA_003697995.1. Classification (NCBI taxonomy): domain Eukaryota; kingdom Metazoa; phylum Chordata; class Mammalia; order Carnivora; family Mustelidae; genus Taxidea; species Taxidea taxus. Next base: position 8,571 of record ML094142.1, read on the forward strand.
TGAGCCAAAGGCAATTGCTTAACCAACTGAGCCATCCAGGTGCCCTGTTGAGTTCATTTTTATATCTTATCACCTAGTACATTTCCTGGACAAGTGATAGTTTTACATTTTTGGAATAACTGTTATGCACATCATCTCATTTCAGCTCTTCATAAACTTCATGGACTAATAGATAGGGTAGATTTTTATTATTCTCATTTTATAGATGAGGAGGTAAAGATCCAGAGCAATAAATGAACTTACTAATATTAACTTACTAAAACATTATCTAACGTTTAATCATTTATTTTACACAATCATGGTAATGTGCCAACTAATGTAAATAGGGTAATTGATTAAATTCCCTGAAACGAGACCATTTTCTCCTTTCTAGTGGTAGAATACTTCGTATAGCATTTCCACTCATAACATTTGGTACAATGGATCAAAAGTAGACAATCTCAGTGGCAGTATGATTATTGAGCTGATATTCTGGGGTTGAAAACTATATCAATAAGCTTGATGAAAAATTAGTGTCACAATATTCTTGGAAAAATATTTTAGTTCATGTTAAATTTGACTAGAACTCTGAGTATTTTCAGAAAAGTGAAGCTTTGTGAAGTCATTATAACTTTTTTTCCACTTGCTGCTAAAGGATTCTAAAGTACACTTTTCCTGATGTAGTCCATACTTTGGTTCATCCTCACTTGTAATGGTTTCCCAATAATAGAGTAGCTTAATGTTGTCATTTTAAGTGGAAATCTTTTGTAACAAAATCTTAAGCTACTCTAGTATTGGACAAATTCCAGACATTTGTGACTGATGTTCATTTTTCATTGATTGAAATATCCTAGCAAGTCACACAATCTTATGCTTTTCAACAATCAAAAGCATTGGGTCATTGCCAATGTGAGGGAGGAAAGAGAAACGGATGCGATGCCCTGTCAAAATTAGTGAGCTTTACATGCAGAGGCACTGGTGGGTAGATGGAAATATTTTGCTACCTTCTGAGCACTTTTCTTTGAATATATTTTGAAAGTGTTACATGAAGGTTATTAAAAATGCTCTTTAGGGCACCTGGATGGCTCAGTTGGTTAAGCGACTGCCTTCAGCTCAGGTCATGATCCTGGAGTCCCGGGATAGAGTCCCACATCGGGCTCCCAGCTCCAAGGGGAGTCTGCTTCTCCCTATGACCTTCTCCTCGCTCATGCTCTCTCTCACTGTCTCTCTCTCAAATAAATAAATAAAATATTTTAAAAAATCCTTATTTTAAAAAAATGCTCTTTATTTCAGAGTCTTCCTAAGATCTTTTTCAAGTTGGAGTGCCTGGGTGGCTCAGTTAGCTGGGCATCCATCCCTTGATTTTGGGTAATGTAGTGATCTCAGGGTGGTATTAAGCCCTGCATTGGGCTCTATACTGAGCATGGAGGCTACTTAGGATTCTCTTTCTCCTTCTGCTTTTTCCCTCCAGCATGCATGCTCTTTTCTCTCTCTGGAAGAAAATAAAAAGGATATTTCTCAAATTGAGTAGGACTTCTGGAGCCATAAATCTATCTTACTTGGCCCAAAGCCAACGTGTTTCTAGGAATCAATCTCTTTCTTGGGGGATGGGAGATGGAAAAGTAAATAAAGTTAACAGCTGATTCTTTCTTTCTTCACTTCATTCTTCTATCCTTTCATTTTTCTACCTTCTTTAACTCTCTCCCTTCCCTCTTCCCTTACTTCATTCCTTCCTTCCTCCCTCCACCTCCTTCCCTCCTTCCCTCTGTCTCTCCCTCCTTTCCTTCCTTCCTTCTTTCCTCCCTTCTTTCCTTGCCTCTCTCTCTCTTTTTCCTTCCTTCTTTCCTTCTTTCTTCTTTTATTTGCATTTCTTTTCTTCTTTTCCTTCGTTCCTTCGTTCCTTCCTTCCTTCCTTTTTTCTCTTTCTTTCTAATAGGGACATTCCTAGAGAAAAGGCGCACACATCAAAACCACTTAAAAAAAATCAAAATACAAACAATAACACCCATCCAAGTCTTTGTTGGTAATATCTGAAGTTGCCCTAGAGGGCAAGGGTGGATAGAAATTTATACTTGCTGTCAAATTGGTGAGTGATTACTCCTGAAGAGGAAGAGGTTTCCTGAGATTGTAGTCAGGGAGATGGCAGTACTACTGTTGGGAGGACGTGTATGCTGGAGACTGATTAAAAAAAGATCCATCACCTGATCTTGAAAGGACCAGTGAAGATGCCCAGATGGAAATGATAGTCACTGGAGGCATGGAGAAAACTTTGCTGAAAAGAAGGTCTGCCATCTTCCTTCCTACCATACATTCTATAGAGCACTGGCACCTGGCAGATGGCAGAAAACCAGAATTCAATGGTATCTTTGGGTAGTAGAATAATCAGTAATGATGGTGACCACTAGATATTAAAGAGTAGACACTTCTCTCATTTTCCTGTGACTCACTAACCTCTGAGATTCCTATAGGATCTGATACGGGAGAAAGCTCCAATAATAACTAATAGTAAATGCTCTATCAGCTAGAAATGTGAGGCACAAAACGAAATTTAATTTAATTTAAAAAACAAAAGGAACAAATATACTACTTATTGTAACCAAGAAGTCAGAAACAAATTCATGACTATCACAAATACAACAAAATGGAAGAATACATCAAGCCTCTGTGAAGGACAATGGGGGCCAGAGGAACTTTCACCTTTTACTTAAAACGTGTGTGTGCATGTGTGTGTATCTGGGGGAAGGGAGAATAATCTTTTCTTTTCAAAACAAAAACAAAAGAGATCATTTTGTTTTGAGAAGAGGATTTAGAGAAGCATGGTAATCTCCAACTTCATCTGGACCAACCCTAAGCCTGATGCATATTCCTAGGATTGCTTGAGATCCTGGTTAGATTCAGACATAGCTTGGAAGGGGATAAACTAGGAATAATGCATAAGTGTATGATCTCTTCTACTCATTGCTTAATTTCATAAGGAATGTAAATATAAATAGTTTACATCATTTTATAAGCTGAAATTGTATGAACAATAAAATATGACTTATTTATGTATTTATCCTTTAATGAATATTTATTTGTAGCCTGTTGTGTTCCAGGCACTTTTCTAGGCCCTTAGGATATAAACAACAAAAATCAATCAATCAATCTCCCCCCTTTTCCTCATTTTAATTGACCACTTCCTTGTACCTCCACACTGTTTGTATGGGATATACCATTCTATTATGGCACTTATCACATTGTACTAAAATGTGCAATTTTGGTTGAAAATGTGTAATTTTAGTTGAAAGCAGCTGTTATAATATAAAGGTAGAAAACGTGATAAAAAAAGAACAATAGATTTGACTACAGTAGTTAGAAACCACACAGGAAAAAAAAGAAACATCAAGGAAAATGATAAAATAAAAATATTTGCAACATATATGATACACAAGTTTTCTATCTGCAATATATAGCATTCTTCCAGAACACTAAGCAACAACACACACGTTTTAAGTAAAAG
>ML094144.1:4264-19910 GCA_003697995.1 Taxidea taxus jeffersonii
TCCTATAGTTAAGAGTCTCTTATGGTTTGCCTCCATCTCTGTTTTTATCTTATTTTATTTTCCTCCCCTTCCCCTATGTTCATCTATTTTGTTTCTTAAATTCCACATATGAGTGAAATCATATGGTTTTTATCTTTCTCTGACTGATATTTCATTTAGCATAATACCCTTTAATTCCATCCACATGGTTGGAAGTGGCAAGATTTCATTCTTTTTGATGGCTGAGTAATATATATATATATATATATATATATATATATAAAATATATATTATATATATGTATAGAATGTACAACATTCTATACATATATATAGTATATATTTATATATATGGGTATAGAATGTACATCACATACATACATAGATGTACATCACACACATACATAGATGTACATCACATCTTCTATACCCATTTACCCATTGATGGACATCTGGGCTCTTTCCATATTTTGGCTATTGTGGACATTGGTGCTATAAACACATAAAATTAAACTTTCTTCAAATAACTAAAATGAAGGGGTGCCTGGGTGGCTCAGCCAGATAAGCAGCTGACAATTGATTTTGGCTCAGGTCATGATCTCGGGGTCATGAGATCAAGTCCTAGGTTGGGCTCCATGTTCAGCAGGGAGTCTGCTACTCTCCCTCTCCTCCCAATTGTGTGCTCGCTCTCTTTCAAATTAATTAATTAATTTAAAAAGAATAAATGACCAAAATGTACACATGCTCAGTTTTAAAGTTTCTTTCTCGACCTTCTGATATCTTTCCTTCTCCCTATCTTTCCTTCTCCCTAACCCCACCCTCTTTCCTCTATGCTCCTCTTCCCCCTCCTCTCTCTTTTGCCTTGCTGATGCCATCAGCTCTGGCTTAGTCTGCTTTATGGGTGAACTAACATTGGCAAGCCTCAGAGTAGAGGAGAGGGCCAGATAAGAAAGACATTCCTGCAATTTGGATGATAGCAAAGGAGGCCCCTGTATTTCCTTTTTATGTCATGATGCTGGTTCCCTCAGCCCTTAGCTATCACATCATCAGGGTTCAATGAATCCAGAGCATTGAAATCATTAAGCAAATCTGCTAAGACTAGAAGGCATACTATACCAGTCTTATAAGGAAATGAAATACAGAGCCACTTGAATGGTGTAATCTGAAGGATGTTAAAATGATATCTCTGTCCCAGAACATCTTTCCAAACAAAAACCTCTTGAAGGGGTTGCCGCCTTTCAGAATATCCTTTGAAAATTAAAATGCCCCCAAGAAAGTTTTTTAGAACCCTAGGAGATAATATCTCAGTAGGGATTCATTTCCCAAAGTGACAGTGGATCAAAGGGAAAAGCTACCTAAGAATGCATAGGACAAGAAGTAGAACGGGAAGATGGTACATGTCATAAGGGAAGATAAAAGGGTGACAAATTCTGACTCCTTCAGAGTTATACTAAGGTAGACCTTGTTCCTACTACTTTATCAGGTGCTCTGGATCCCAGTCATGTAAGTAAGAAGAATTTTTGGAAAGCATTGGAAAGGAATTGGGAACTCCAGCTGTCCTAGTGCTATGTAGTGTTGATGACAATGAAAAGTTCCAATCTGTACTAAGCACATTATGGGTTAAAATTACAAAAGTCCTTCAAGCTCTAATGTGATCGTAGGAATATCATGCTAAACAAAATAGACACCAGAATGGAACTGTACCCAAGGGTAGCTGGACATTGGTCCAGATTGCTGTCAAGTAACCTGTCTTTTTTACTATTTCCAGGACAGAAAAAAGAAGGGGCAGGAGCTTGAGTTGCTTGAAGATGCAATTCAGCCAGCATTGGGAAGGAAGACCCTGACACAGACCTGAAATATTTTAGATTATACATTTGTCCCCCGCCCCCAAATTGTGGTGTACAAAGTCAAATTTCAAATTATTCAATCTTTCTTTTCTCCCTAAGCTAACAATCAGCATATGTATTTTATTAACATAACTGAGCATAACTGCAGTCTTCTTATAAATCTATTTAATGAACACATTTATCTCATGTTTCTCTAAAAATTCATTTGCCCAGTTAACAAGACCTCATTTACTTAAAATGTGTTCATAAGCATTATAAAGTCTCCATAAACCTCATAGTGTTATGAGTGTAAGAAGGATTAAAGTGCAGGTGAAACATGAGACTTTCAATGTGATTACTTCCCTATTCTATTCTATTCTTACTTTGACTTATTCAAGATATTAAAACAACTTTAGTCATTCTGACAAAAGTCAGTGTAGCTCTTTTTTTCTACTCAAAAGAGAATAATTCTGCAAGTTTAGGTAGTTTGGAACTCATACTTTATGATATTTAATTTGGTCTTTGCTTTTTAGCATGAGGGTTGGGGTGAGGAGAAAGATTTGTATTTTTTTAAAAGATTTTATTTATTAATTTGACAGACAGAGATCACAAGTAGGCAGAGAGGCAGACAGACAGAGAGGAGAAAGCAGGCTCGCTGCTGAGCACAGAGCCCGATGTGGGGCTCGATCCCAGGACCCTGGGATCACGACCTGAGCGGAAGGCAGAGGCTTTAACCCACTGAGCCACCCAGGTGCCCCGAAAGGTCTGTATTCTTATCCATTGGGTAAATATGTCTGTAGGCAAGGCACTGTTCACTGCTTTAGTTCATGGACTATTTAAAAATCTTTCTTGGTTACTCCACAATCCCCTTGTTAATCATCTCATCTTCTTGCTCAAGTGTCTCCAGTTCTGATTCTAAAGCATTATTTGGTAAACTAAATCATTCATAACTCAACCAGGAAAGGAAAAAATAATATTAACCTTTTACAGTCTCCTGAGTGGTGAAAAATGGATGCCATAAAAGACATGCACTGTATATGTCTTCATGTGAGAAACCCTGCTCCGCCCCTAAACAATTTCAGGAAGTTTGCCTGTCCAGTTTCAAATTCACAGATGATTAAAAATAATAAATTAAAATGAGGTTACTGCTGCTACAGATTATTATTATTTTTAACTTTTATCACATGTCACTAGCTACTGAACACTATGCTAAGCCTTTTACATCCATTATTTCACTAAATCTTTGCAACAACTCTATAAAGTTAAATATAATTAATAACTCCATTTTACAGTTTTATAAACTGAGTTTCAGACTTTATTTTAGGATTTTCAAATTTATCTATATTTAGTATGGGCAGACATATAGGTAACAGTGTAAAGGGCTATGAAATAGCCTGATAACAAAAAATTAGAAAAAGTACAAAAGAGAAAGAAAATACATGCATTTGGAAAGCATAGGAATTTGGAGGTTTTTAATTTGGAGACAGGCTACTTTATACCTCTCAGCAGGTTTCAAAAGGCAATATGGTGTTACAATATTGTTAAGGAGCTGGTTTGTGTACTTATAACCCCTAAACCATTAAAAATAAATTAAATTACGTTTAAAATCATTATTTAAGAATGGAGAAAAAGGGGCGCATGGGTGGCTCAGTGGGATAAAGCCTCTGCCTTCGGCTTGGTCATGATCCCAGGGTCCTGGGATAGAGCCCCGCGTCGAGCTCTCTGCTCATCAGGGAGCCTGCTTCCCCCCCACCCCTTTAAAAAATGGAGAAAGAAGTGTAATGCATGCTATAAGTACTGAAAATTTTTAATTAAAGTCTCTGGATTCTGGTTCTGTCAGTCAGTTTGCTGTGGTCTGAGCATATCCCATCACCAGAGTTTATCCATTATGCTGACTAATGTGGAACTGACCATTTTTAAAGGAGACTTGAGAACACAACTGACTAGATGTGTGATTTGAAGTTGCCAAAGCCAATCCCCAACCCCACTCTAATAAAGAGACAGAAATACCTGTCCCTTAGCCCTACTTAAAATGACCACGTGGCCCAGGTTCAGGATGTGATTGTAATTTGTGATGAGAAGAGAAGGTTAGATCTTGAGCAAGGCCATTTCTCAAGAAGCCAGCCCTTGGTGGAGTACCTGAGGTTTGCTTAGTGCACCTGAGTGATTCAGGGAAGAATGAGAACTCTGGGAAAAAAACATTCAGAATAAGCCAGGGTCCCTGTAAGACTACTACAGGTACCCTTCAACAAAGTTGGCCTGATCCACAACCTTACCTATTACACCTTGCCTAGATCTATTCATGGTAAATATCCCAACAAAACATTGTAGGAAGGGACCCTAGGGACTGAATAGGTAGGATGGGGAAGAGGCTGAGGTACTGCAGGCTGCACTCTGAGTGAGAATTAAACAAATGCCCTAGTGTGGATGTAAAAAGGGGAAGTTACATGAGACAGACATTAAAAAGAAAAGTCCCAGCCACTCTGTCTGCCTGTGCTCACTCCTGCTCTCTCTCTAACAAATAAATAAATAAAATATTAAAAAAAAAAAAAGTCCCAAACCTCTGTGGTCTTTGAGAAATGTTTGCAACTTTTTACAAGGGCAGTCGTATTACTCCTAATTTCCTAGCCAAATATTTATTAAATTAACCAAGTACTGAGTATATCAGACTGCCTCACATCACTGCAACATCTCACTTACTTTCCCTGCAGCTCTAAACTGAGGTACTGTAAAAAAGAAAAAAAAACTCTTCCACACTCTAGTGACATTACAGTGGAAAGTTGGAATGTGTTGTGGGAGTGGGTGTGTTTATTTGAGTTCAGTGTGTGCAGAAAAGGCAAGCCTCCATAGCCATTTACACATTTTCCTCCTCAATGATGGATACACAGACAGCTGAGTTCCTGGACTGTCTCTGAATGGTAATGTACACTTATAAAGATTATTTTCTTAACTATTTTGAGATACTTTATAAATAATATGCATGTGTCTGCTGAGCATATATATATATATATATATATATATATATATATATATATATGTGTGTGTGTGTGTGTGTGTGTGTGTGTGTGTATATATTTAGTCAACTTTTGTTTATTTTCTCCTGAGGGTGATCTTGTGTGGTTACCTCTGTGGTGTGATTTCTAAGGTGTCAGAAAGAGTTTCTACCTCAGCCACCCCAAAATTGGGTTGACCCACCACAGAGCCTAAAATCTCCACATTGCTCAAACATCTGATTTAGTCATTGAAAGCAGCTGTTAAAATCCAAATGTTACATGGGGATATTAAGCAGACATAAGAAATTAGATACTATGTAAAATAGAAAAGAATACAGAGAAATTGTTTCTAATGTTAAGTTTCAAAAGATGAAAGCAAATGACGTATACAGTCTGGATCAGATGTTGTTCTTAAAATGTCATGGGGTCAGAAACCAGCATATATGATTCAACTCATGAATATGAACCTATAGTAAAAGAAACCCAGCATTGTTACGCAGGTTTTGTTCTAATTTATTTTAAATGAGTGCTTTCCACAGTTTATGATCCTCAGATCCCACTCTCTTGACAGTGTATCTCATATTCCCCTTGCTGAGCTTCAGAGGCTCCCAATGACCTGGCACTCAACTTTGGTGGGACCCAAATCCCTACCTCCTGGGAAATTCACAGAGCCTGACATCTTTTAGAAAGGAGCTTTTTCTAAATGGAGTTCTTAGAAAAACCACCCAATCTCTATTGGTAGCAAACTGCCAAACCAAGCTCATTTCCTCAAAGGATGGTAGAGGACTTAGGAGCTTCCTATATTGCTCTGAAATTGGAGAATAAATTTTTTTTTAAGATTTTATTTATTTATTTGTTGGAGAGAGAGCGAGAGCGAGCCCAGGCAGACAGAGTGGCAGGCATAGGCAGAGGGAGAAGCAGGCTCCCTGCTGAGCAAGGAACCAGATGTGGGACTCAATCCCAGGACGCTGGGATCATGACCTGAGCCGAAGGCAGCTGCTTAACCAACTGAGCCACCCAGGTGTCCCTGGAGAATAAAATTTTGTCGGCCCAAGTGAAGGGGCTGATGGAAGAAAATGTTGCCCCTCAGGCCCAGATCCTAGAGCTCCAGATGCTGCGAACAGTCAAGGAGGCTTAACCACTCCAGAAGACCTCAGAGTCCCAGGAACTCCAGGAACCTCTAGAAAACCTAGATCTCCCACAAGCCTGGAAGTGCCAAGAACTCACTGAAGTTGAGGATCCCCAGAGTCTCAGAGAGCCCCAGGGACTTCCAGCCTGGAAGCCCCCAGCATCCCAGGAGCACCAGGAAATGTCAATGGTCCAAGAGATCCAGAAGCCCTTGGAACCCCCCAGCAGCCCCATAGACCCTGGAGCTTCCAGCAATCCATGAGCCACAGGCACCTTCACTAGTCTGGGAGCTCTCAGCAGCCTGGAAATCCTAAAATCTTCCATAAGTCAAGGAACTCCAGAAGCCCCCATTTTGCATAGGAGGCCCAGGAGCCCCCAGATACCCAGGATGCCCTGGTGCCCAAGAAACCCCAGAATTCAGAGCACCAGGGTCTTCCAAGTGCCCAGGAGACCCAGGATGCAACAGAATGCCAGGAGACTCCAACAAACCTGGAACACCTTAAGCTTCCAACTCTTCAGGAGTCTCTGGAAACTGGAATGCCCCACCAGCCTCTGGATCCTTTAGATGCCCAGGAGTTCCTAGAGCCCTCCCTGGAGGGCCTAATAGTTGCTTTGACATCAGCAGCTTCAGAGTTCCCACAGTCTCCCAGTGGGTTAGAGGGTAAAGTTTTCTTCCTAGAATACTGTTTAGCCTTCAGTGGAGATTACCGAAACTTGCTGAGTTCCTGGTTCAATTGAAATATTACATGAGAGTCAGAGGACACCTATATCCTACTGAAGCAACTGTGGTGAGCTTTGCTGGCAATTGATTCTCAGGTGAGGCAGGAATGTGTTTTTAGCCCTTATTAGATATCTAAAGTGTGCCCTGCTGGAGCAGTATGAAAGTTTCATAGAAGTGCTCCAGGATACTTTTGACAGTCCAGAAAACATGGAAGATGCTAGTCACTGCATTCGTCAGCTTTGCCAAGGAGGGTCCTGTGTGTGACCCAGTGTGTGACCCACTTCCATCTCTGCTCAAGAACTAAACTTGAATGAAAGCATTCTCTGCATCCAATTTCAGGAAGGGCTTGCCAGTTCTGTCCCAGATGATCTGTCTTACACCACCCCAGCAGCTACCAACCTATCCGATCTGATCATTCAGTGCCTAAAAGAGAAGCTAAGTGGCAAGCCTGATCCAAATCCACAAGGAGCAAGTCCCTATGAGGAGAGAACTGGACCTGAGTGTTCACTAGCTGAAAACCAGCCTGTGCATGCTGCAAACAATAGCCCACATCTCAGTGAAGCTGAACGTGCTCACCGCTGTGAAGGCCTCTTGTGCCTCTATTATGGACAGAGATTGTTCTGTCAAGACTCATCGTGCATAGCAGGTGGGAAACATCAAGACCCTACAGTAAGGGAGAACCCACATAGGCCCATTTACAAATATGGGTCACCTTCACTTTCAATATCCATGTCTCATACCCTATGGCTTACTGTTGAATTCCGACTAGGAAGACTATAGTTCTTTGAGCAAGCAATGGTGGATCCAGGCTCCTACAGAAAAAAAACTGACCATTCTGTGATTCTTTGAGAGAATTGTCCATTCACAATAATATCTTCCCTCTGATGCTTGAAATGGTATATGGTCAACCACCGACTGATGCACCCATAACCAAGGAAACACGGTCTGTGGAAGTTAACATTAGAAACCACATTGAAGAGCTCCAGTTTTATATTATTCATGCACCATGGTACCCTCTGTTTCTTGGAATTCACTGGCTTGAAACACATGATCCAAACATTGAGTGGAGCACCTGCACTTCATCCTTTCCATCCCATTATTGTCACTACAGTTGCTTTAGGCAGAAGTGGAATGGAAGATGTTGTGATGAAATAATTGGTGAATAGATCTTGTGTCCTAGTGACTGAGCTTAACAACCTTTTTTTCTGTTCCTCAGCTCTCATCAGCATTTGCTCCTCTCAGAATCTTCCACTGATGGGGCACCTGGGTGGTACAGTCAGTTGAGCTTCCAGCTCTTGGTTTGGCTCAGAGTCCTGAGATAGAGCTCATGGTGGTCTGTGGTCTCAGCAAGAGTCTGCTTGAGGTCCTTTCTCCCTCTGCTCCTCCCCCTTCCTTGTGCTCACTCACTCTCTCTCAAATGAAAATAATTAATTAGTTAATTAGTAATAAATATATTTTTAAAATTTTCCACTGAATCTTTGGCAAGGAAATAAGGGTACTTGCACAATGACCCTGCCTCTCAGATCATGCAATGATCTCAGATCAGGCGATTAACCTGGTATCTTTGAGTTGCTTTTTTTCACCAACTCCGCATGCCCCCGCCTTGAACCCTGCATTAATGTGGGGCTGTTTTAATTGCAATTTATTTAACAATATGTATGAGCATAGGTATTAGGAACTAACATTGAAAAAGTGTAGTTGAGGGACGCCTGGGTGTCTCAGTCAGTTAAGCATCTGCCTTAGGCTCACGTCATGATTTCAGAGTCCTGGGATTGATCTCTGCATCAGGCTCCTTGCTCATTGGGAAGCATGGTTCTCCCTCTCCCTTTGCCCCTCCCCCTGCTTATGCTCTCTCTCTCTCTCAAATAAATAAAATCTTTTAAAAAAGAAAAAATGTAGTTGTTAGATTGACTTGACTTTTTTGCCAAAATTTTATCACAATTGCAACATTTTCTCAGCAAAGAAAACAAATTTGCAAGTGATAGTTTTTAAAAATCAATAAATATTGGCAATTTCTACTGGTGTTTGAATTACTTCATGACTTAGCTGAGGGAAGAGGAAAGGGACAAATAAATTGGGAGAGAGGAGATTGGCAAGAACTTAAAGTTTGGGTGAGATCCTGAGCATTCCAGGGGCAGTCAGATCAGTGGTGATGGGGTTGGGGGAAACAGAGAGTAGGGGAACGGTTGTGGTAGAGGGAAGTTGGGTAATGTATGAGGGAGTAGGGGGGTAGAGGGTAGAGGGAAGGTTGTGAAGAGAGTTTGGGAAAGATTGGGAGGGAAGGTTGAAAGGGGTTCAGGTGAGGGCAGGGATGAGAGGAGGATAAATTCCTACAAAAATAAAGGGAGCAGCAAACAGAGATTTTGAACAACTTTAAAAGCAAACATTTTGGACTTTGTAAGTTAACCAAACAAAAGCATTGAAGAAAGTAATGACACCCCTTAGTGACCCTACTTTCCCAGTAAAGTGACAAGGGCTTATTCCCTGCACCAGGGACATTTGTCTTAGGGCTCATGCCTGTTAATTTGCTCTTGCTGGTGCTTAAGGATGGGATAGCAGGAATCAACTTTCAACACATGCAGATCATTAGTAGCCAACTATAACTCTCCCACATATAGAGGCTACCCCAACCTTCAAGCCATGCTGCTTGCATGACACACAGAGAGAGCCAAGTCAGTGAAAAGAATTATGTCCTTAAGGACCTGAGAGGGGGTAGTGTTCTGACTTAAATCACACACACATATACATTCACAAAAATACAGGGTGAGGGGAAGGAGGAGTGGGATCTCCAGGTAAGGTGTAAAAAATTATCAAAGTAGATTCTAATGCTTTTTCCTCTGTCTTCAACACTCCTTTTGGAGTCTCCTTCTGAAGCCACTTGAAGGAGTTTCTACCTCTTACTTAGAGAAATAATCAAATATATGAACATAACCTTAGAAAGAGATAGGTGAGGAACCTACCATAATTGAGCACCTAATATGTTCCATTTATAATATCAGGCCATTATACACATTAACTTATGTCTCAGAACAATCCAGTGTAGTAGGTATGTTTGCTCCTGTTTTATCAATGAACAAATAGAGTCCCATGGAGGTCAGTTCAGTTGCCCAAAGCCACATTAGTAAGTGATGGAGACCTGTTTGGTTTTCACAACATTTGCCCTTTTTCCTACAGCATGCCAATTTCCCTAAAGCAGTGGTAAGGGTCAGACGAGATTGTGGTGGCAGAGAGCTAAATGAGATAACCCTGAAAAGGGAAGAGAGGACTCAGAATAAAATCTGCAGGGACTATTTGGGTAATAGTTCTGTTTCCTGAGTTCCCATGGTCTTACTCTCAACCTCCTCTCCACCACATTAACTCCTAAAATTTCTATTTCATCTCTTGGAAAAATTCCTTTTATTAAACTAATGGCACAACCCCCTTTCACACAGCTAGCATAGATAATAATAATTATAAATATATATATACATATATATATGACTGAAACATGATAAAATTAATAGTAATAATTACCATTTAATAACCTCCTGTGTTTTGCCAGACATTGGACTAAGTGATTAGGTATTATTAGCCCCTTTATATAAATCAAAGAAGTGAAACCCACTGAGGTGAGGTCACTTGCCAAATGTCACACTGCTAGGAATTGGTAGATGCTAAAAACGAACCCTGATCTGCCTCATTGCAGAGCTGAAATTCTAGCCAATACACCACACTGCTTCTCAGGCTGAATAAACTTTACTCTTTATTAACTGCTTTAACAATATTTATTCACCAGACATGAGTTATATTACTTTAGAAAAATATATTAATTTGCTAGTGCAGTTATTTATTTATTTATTCATTTAGCAGGCTTTGCTGAATGTCTTCAGTGTGTCAGGCAAAGCATGGAGGAAGAGGAAGAGAGGTACAAAGATGTCTAATGTATGATTCATGGTCCTTGCTCTGACCACAGTTAACAGGGGAAGTTGTGCAACACAGCACTCCTGGCGTACAGAGGAAAGCACTAATTTTGCTATGGACTAAAAAAGTGTGTTTTGAGCTGGGTCTTGAAGGAATATCATTGGAAACAAAAGGGAGGGCATAGTTTTCTAGATTGAATAAAGTGCACACAAAAAAGCAAGTAGGAGGGGAAAATAATGGAAAAGATAGGTCTATTTCACTGGAGAGTAATGATGTGTGTACATGTATGTAGGGTAACTGGTGGGTGTTGTTGGGGAGATGAAACTTAACAAAGAAATTGGAAGTTTCAGGTTAAAGACCTATCTACATGGATAAAGCATTTAAAATTTATCCTATGAGCAATTTGGACTGGAATCTTTGTTTTTCTCCTGTATCAGATTTGGGTGTGCTTTTCCCCCTCTTTTGCTGCAAAGTAATGCATACTCATTATAACAAATTCATATATATATAAGAAATTTATAACATAAAATTAACATGCCCCTTATCTCACAAATTATTTTTAAGTAGGAAAGAAACATGATTCATTTATATTTTAGAAATTTGATAGCAATATAGAAAATAACAGAGAAAGTGACAAAGTATCCCCATTATTTTTTATCTTCTTAGATTTTTATGGAGATAGGCTCAAATCATCAAAAGCAAAGAATTAAAAGTAAATTAAGTCCAATTTTCCTCACATATTTATTCTTAGTTTGTAGTGTGAGCAAGACATTGGAGTATGCACACATATACACAGAATGTGCAAATCATTAAAAATTTTTAAATCTAATAATGGGTGAATTATAAGAAACTCATGAATTATAAGAAACTGCTTTTCTACTTGGACTTCCTTAGTTTCACATTTTAAAGATACTAACTGGAGAGGATTTTCTGAAATTATATATACTGCAATACTGGCACAGGTACAAAGAAAACAGTTCCCTCTTTAGCTAACTTTTCTAAGTTTAAGCTTTAATAGAAAAGTAATCTCTATATATTTTGGTAACTTCTCTTCCTGGTTTGTTTTCTTTAAAAATATTTCATATTTCATGCTATCAAAGTACACCTGGAATAGTCATGGTCATTCCGTGGAGGGCTTTATGTCCTTAAAATATCTGTATATTTCTCAAAGTATGTTTTTATATATTTCTAAAAGTATGTATATCTTTAAAGTACCTGTATATTTCCAAAAGTATGATTTTAAAAGATTTTATAGGGATAGATGACTTTAAAATTCCTACTGTAATTAACTTTGATATCTAGTACATTACTAGATATCAAATATTAAATGACAAGAGTAACATAGGGGTCAGAAAATTAGGGATGAGGATATTAGGATTAAACTCCTGAGTTCATTGCTTACTGGGTGTATGACCTATTTGACTTATGAAATGAGAATAATAATACTTAGTTTACCTACCTGATGAAGGTAGAGAAAACATCAAATGAAAAAGCTCATGCTAAAAAAAAATCATGAAAGTTAAAAATGTTGTTTAAATAAAAAGTATTAAAATAACTTATGTTTGTAATAATGACCCCAAGGAACGCCATAGTACTAAAATGCATGTTTCAGGCTTCCAGTTATGGAATGAATAAGTCATGAATTTGAATAAAAGGTATAGCACAAAGAATATAACCAATAATAATGTGACAAGTCTTAGTTCATTGTATGGTGACAGATGGTAGCTAAATTTAAATAAATAAACATTAGTTATTTATTATTGATTTAATCATTATTAATAACTATAATAATTATAATTTTAGTAAATATGACAAGTTTTTAATATTTAAATTATATAGAGTATATAACATTATTAAGACAAACATTCAGACCTACCTCAATAAATGGATGTGCAAAAGACCATTTATACAAAAGAAAATTCCATTAATGAATAAACATCATAAGAAGCATTTGACTAATAGTAATAAACACATATTTAATAATGAAAAATAAAGTGCCCATTTAAATTAATTTCAATTTCACAGACATCCAGTAAGTATTTATCATCTGCCAGTACTCTATATTGTCAATCAAAGCAAAATTTAATTAGGTTTGATATAATTATTGTATTAAGTAGATTGTTGGTATTATTATAATCAAATTATCTGAATATAGAAATAACAACTTTTGCATGTGTGTGTGTATATATATATATATATATGTATATATATATATATATACCAGCACTCTATTTATCAGAATATTATATTATTTAAAATGCTGCTTCTTTCCTGAGGTATATCACTTAAGTAAGAACTTACTATAATTGATCTGAGCTTATTTATTCATCTATTTAGCCCAAGCTAGAGAAAACAAGTCAGAACAAATTAATCTTCATGTCCCACCAAAAAATTTTAAATTAAAAAGTGAAATTCAGCAGACTGTCATATTTTCCACTTTGAATTTATTTATATGATTTCTATGTAAAAACAATTGAAAGTTAAAATATCAAACTGTACTGACTTCTTAGTAAGTCATAGTGTGTATAGGAAACAACTGCCATCATCATTTAATGACTAACAGGGTCCTCACTTTAGTTATTATTCTGCTTCAAAATAATCCAAATATGTGAGAAAGTTTGGTGAAGAGTTTTAGTTTGGAGAATGTGTGACATACTCCAGCCATGTTGGTGGGGGTGAGGTGGGGAACAAGTGCCAGTAGTAGTCAAATGTGCCTGACGTGACTCAAATGGGAGAACCATTATGTATTCTGATACAGATGAAAATGGGATATGGCACAGAAACACAAAATAGTCATATGTGCGCAGAACATCTAACAAGCTAAAATTTGCATAAGAAAAAGAAAGCATGAATTTTTACAACCGCTATTATAAATTCAGAACAGAATATCTGAAACTCTATACCTGATCTCAGTTTTTCTTTGCCTTTCACATTGCTTTTTCCTGTCAGTTATACCACAATTACCACATAATATGCAGCAAATGAACCAGCTCTATTGCCAGAGAAGCTCCTCTATTAGAAGAAAAGGCAGGGACGCCTGGGTGGCTCAGTTGGTTAAGCGGCTGCCTTCGGCTCAGGTCATGATCCCAGGGTCCTGGGATCGAGTCCCACATCGGGCTCCTTGCTCAGCAGGGAGCCTGCTTCTGCCTCTGCCTGCCTCTCTGTCTGCCTGTGCTCGCTCCCGCTCTCTCTCTGACAAATAAATATATAATTTAAAAAAAAGAAGAAGAAAAGGCAGCCAAACTCCAATATTATTGTTATTAAAGGCATTCCCCAAAAGGTAAATACTAAAGGGAATTTCCATTTTTCAACTTCTATAGATGTAACATTGACTTCTGTTGTAAAATTAGACATGTGTCTGAAGTAATGGGAGACAGACCAATTAGGGACTAAGCAAAATCACACTTAAGAATTAACAATATTCAGGGCACCTGGGTCGCTCAGTGGGTTAAAGCCTCTGCCTTCGGGTTAGGTCATGATCCCAGAGTCCTAGGATCGAACCCTGTATCAGGCTCTCTGCTCAGCAGGGAGTCTCCTTACCCCCCTCTCTCTCTGCCTGCCTCTCTGCCTACTTGTGATCTCTGTCTGTCAAATAAATAAATAAAATCCTAAAAAAAGAATTAACAATATTCAATGGAAAATATTAATATGTCCCAACACTTATAATTTTTTTACCAATAAGTTTTTATCTATTCACTGTATTTTCCCTGAGTAAAAAGAGGAGGGAAAAGTGTCAGCATGTGTGTTAAAAAAACAATAGCAAGAATGGTGAGTGCTGTGAATTGTGTAAGACTGATGATTCACAGACCTGTACCCATGAAGTAAATAATATATTATATGTCGGAGAGAGGAGTCAAGATGGCGGAGAAGTAGGAGGCTGAGACGACATCAGCCAGCAGGAGATCAGCTAGATAGCCTATCAAACCATTCCGAACACCTACAAATCCAACAGGAGATCGAAGAGAAGAAAAACAACAATTCTAGGAACAGAAAATCGACCACTTTCTGAAAGGTAGGACCAGCGGAGAAGTGAATCCAACGCGACGGGAAGATAGACCCCAGGGGGAGGGGCCAGCTCCCGGCAAGTGGCAGAGCACAAAATCAGAACTTTTAAAAGTCGGCTCCACGGAGGGACATCACTCCAGAGGCTAAACTGGGGTGAAGGCCTCACGGGGACAATGTGGACTCAGGTCCCACGGGGTCACAGAAGGATTGGGGGTGTCTGAGTGTCGCAGAGCTCACAGGTATTAGAGCGGGGAAGCCGGCTGCGGAGACAGAGCCGAGATTTCCTAGTGGTCTGTGACACGGACTGGTGCTCTGTGGCACTGGCCGGTGCTCTGTGCGAGGGGTCCCCACAAGATCCGGGGAGACTCCGACCTGGGAGAGCTCAGGGATCTACGGGGTTCGGAGACCCCAGGTGGGACTCTGCCAGAGACAGAGACGCTTGGTCACAGGCTGGGTGAGCTCTGAGCGCTCCCAGAAGCCAGTGAGACGGGACTCCTTAGGCACGATTTTCTCTGAGCGCGGTCTGCGGGCGCGCGCAGTCTGCAGGTGCGCGCAGTGTCGGCGGGCCCGCGGTGTCGGCGGGCCCGCGGTGTCTGCGGGCGGACGCGCGCGCACTCTCCGGCGCAAACGTGGGCTAGGGAGACAGGAGGGATTAAACGCTTTTCTCTGAAGGCGCACTGAAGACTGGGGCCCCTAGCTCTCGGCTCCTCTGAACTGGAGATTGGGAGGCCGCCATTGTCATTCCCGTCCTCCAGAACTCTACAGAAAGCGCGTTCAGGGAACAAAAGCTCCTGAAAGCAAACCTGAGAGGAATACTTAGCCCGGCCCCTGGTAAGGGCGGTGCAACTCCGCCTGGGGCAAAGACACCTGAGAATCACTACAACAGGCCCCTCCCCCAGAAGATCAAAGAAATACAGCCAAGACCAAGTTCACTTAACAAGGAGAACAGCGGATTCTTATCTGGACAAAATGACAAGGCGGAAAAACTCACCACAAAAAAAAGAGCAGGAGACAGGACCGAAGGCTAGGGACCTAATCAATACAGACATTGGTAATATGTCAGATCTGGAATTCAGGATGACGATTCTCAAGGT
>ML094148.1:7788-21641 GCA_003697995.1 Taxidea taxus jeffersonii
CCAAAACGTTGTCTCTACCTTTGAGGGACATAACTCTCTGTAAGAAATATGAAGTCCTGACTTCTGAAATATTTGAAACTTGTACAAAATCGGAATACTGAGTATAGTGTTTTATGAAGATAGCTTATTGTTGTTAGGGAGGTAAGGATCCATGGGACAAATCGGCACATTGTACTACAGCACTGAACGCAGTTGAGGGCTTTAATTAAAAAAAAATCAGTCACTTTCTCTATGTGGTTTGGAATGCCCGTCACTCACTTTCTTTTGCTCCTGGCCCACTTTTTGATTATTCATCTTCTGTGTGGAATGGGGGTGATTGTGTCGCTGTGTGGGCTTCCCTGTTGATTCCTAAGTCTTTCTGCTGACAGGTGTCACGAAGCTTCCTTAATCCTCTGTAGGGGGGCTTCTCTATGCCTGGCTCTGCAGTTATTTAGGGGTGGAATTAGAACTAAAACAAAATAGTATAGACAAGTTGAACTCATGATCAACTCAGCAAAAACACAGAGAAGAAATCTCATTATTTGATCTGGTAAAGAATGGGGAGTGTCACTGTAAAGTGACTAGAAATTTTTAAATTGTTTTTTAAAGTCTCTATTTTAATTCCAGTTGGGGAAATACCGTATTGTATTAGTTTCAGGCGTATAATATAGAAATTCATGCATCACCCGGTGCTCATGAGGACAAATGCCCTCCTAACTCCCCATCACCTGTTTCATCCATCCCCTCACCCGCTTTCCCTCTGGGAGCCATGAATTTGTTCTCTGTAGTTAAATGTCTGTTTCTTGGTTTGCCCCCTGCTCTTTTTCCTTTGCTCATTTGTTTGTTTGTTTCTTAAAATCTATGTATGAGTGAAGTCAGATGGTATTTACGTTTCTCTAACTTACTTCATGTAGCATTATATGCTCTAGCTCCATCCATGTCATTGCAAATGGCAAGTTTTCATTCTTTTTTATGGCTGAATAATATTCCATTATGTGTGTGTGTGTATGTAATATATAATTTATATATAATATATATCTTCATTTATTCATCAACCGAGGGACACTGGGGCTGCTCCATATCTTGGCTCTTGCAAATAATGCTGCTGTAGGGGTACCTGGGTGGCTCAGTGGGTTAAGCCTCTGCCTTCAGCTTGGGTCATGGTCTCAGGGTCGTAGGATGAAGCCCCCCGTCGGGCTCTCTGCTCGGCGGGGAGATTGCTTCCCCCTCTCTCTGCCTGCCTCTCTGCCTACTTGTGATCTCTGTCTGTCAAATAAAAATTAAAAATTAACAAAAAAGTAATGCTGCTATAAATGCAGGGCTGCATGTATGACTTTTAATTAGTGTTCTTGTATTCTTTGGGTAAATGCCCAGTAATGCAATTTGCTGGATCACAGAGCACTTCTATTTTTGAGGACCCTTCATACTGTTTTCTACAGTGGCTACACCAGTTTACATTCTCACCAACGTTAGCCATTCTGACCGGTGTGAGGTGACGTTTCATTGTAGTTTTGATTCGCATTTCCCTGATGATGAGTGATGTTGAGCATCGTTTCATGTATCTGTTGGCCATCGGGATGTCTTCTTTGGAGAAATGTCTGCTCATGTGTTCTGCCTATTTTTTAATTGGATTATTTGTTTTTTGCATGTTGAGTTTCATGAGTTCTTTATATATTTTGGATACTAACCCTTTATTGTATATGTCATTTGTGTATATCTTCTCCCATTCCATAGGTTGCCCTTTCCTTTTGTTGATTGTTTCCTTCACTGTGCAGAGCTTTTTATTTTGATGAAGTCCTAATACTTTAGTTTTGCTTCTGTTTCCCTTTCCTCAGGAGATATATCTAGAAAAAAGTCGCTACAGCCAATGTCAGATAAGTCACTGCTTGTGTTCTCCTCTAGGATTTTATGGTTTTAGGTCTCACATTTAGGTCTTTCATCCATTTTGAGTTTGTTTTAGTGTGTGGTGTGAGAAAGTGGTCCAGTTTCACTCTTCTGCATGTGGCTGTCCATTTTCCCAACACCGGTTTTGGAAGAGACTTTCCCACTGCATATTCTTTTCTGCTTTGTTGAAGATTAATTGATCATATAATTGTGGGTCTGCTTCTGGATTTTCCATTCTGTTCCATTAGTCTATGTGTCTATTTGTGTGTCAGTACCACGTTTACAACAGCTTGGTAATGTAAGCTGAGGTCAAGAATTGTGATGCCTCCAGGTTTGCTTTTCTTTTTCAAGATTGCTTTGGAGGGGGGCGGTGCCTGGGTGACACAGTCGATTGAGCATCTGACTTTTGGTTTTGGGTCAGGTCATGATCTCAGGGTTGTGGAATCAAGCCCTGTATTATATCGGGCTTTGCGCTCAGCGGGGCATCTGCTTGAGATTCTCTTGCCCTCTGCCCCTCCTGCTCATGTTCTCTCTCTCTCAAATAAATAAATCTTAAAAAAAAAAAAAAGATTGCTTTGGCTCTTCGGGGTCTTTTGTGGTTCCATACAAATTTTAGGATTATTCTAGTTCTGTGAAAAATGCTGTTCATATTTTGATAGAGATTGCATCAAATGTATAGATTGCTTTGGGTAATACAGACATTTTAACAGCATTTTTTCTTCCAATCCATGAGCATGGAATGTCGTTCCATTTCTTTGTGTTGAAGCGACTAGCATGTTCACAGACGGACCAGAATGAATACACGCAGCTATGTGTGGGCTTCACGGTTATCACCATGGGTTTTCTCTGATGCTGCTGTCACCAGTCAGGGTGTTTTGGAATTCCTTTTTGTGATTAACTTGAGGTTAACTATCAGACTGTGTGAGATACTCAGTGTTGCCTCAAGTTAACAAACTGAGTGCGTAGAAAGGTTTAACGGTAACCATGTCTTCCCTTCGAGCCCTCTTCAGAGCTGGTTCAAGGATCCCACAGTAGTTGGATTAAGTGACCAGAGCGGACACATGCAGTTCCCGTGTACTTTACCCACCTATCATTTTGTCTGTACGTGTTTAATTTTGTAAAAACTCAGTGCCAAGTTTTCTCTTCATGGAAGATCAGTGCCTCTTTGGGCCCCTGCCCCTGCCCATCTTGCCCAGGAGCGCCTCTGTGCTGTGGCTGTGGCTGTGGCTCTGCTTGTAGCGGACCACTTTGGCGGGGGAGAGTTGGAAGCTGTCTCTCTCCTGAAACACTTCATTCTAGCAGAGTATCCCTTCCAAGGAGGAGCCGGTCCAGAGCTTCCTGGGGCCTTGCAGCTTTTTCCTTCCTGGCCATGAGTCCCTCTGCTCAGCACTCACTGTTGTAGCCTGTTCTAGAAGAAGAAGGAAAAAACCCCATCATGCCAGAGTCTGGACTTCCTACCCCTTCGGAGGGACCGCAGGAGAACACCAGGAGGAGACAGATCTGGCATGCAGGTGCTGTGCTGGAAGCTTCTGGCGGGAAGGCTGCCCTTCAAGATGCCTCACAAGGTGAAACCCACAGACATGTCCTCTGAGAGCATGGACATACCTGAAGCATTTATCGGGGAGTTGCTCTAGGATGGCTGCCGGGCTTGAGTCATCTGAAGGCAACCAGAGGGGGCCTACACGGTCATGAGCAGAGGTCTGAATGGGATCAGGGAACAGGGAGGCACAGGCGGAAGGAAACTATCAGACTTGTCTGCTTCTTCCTGAGACCCCATCGGTAGCTTTTTTATTTCTTCCGGCAGTGCTTTACTGAGCCCAGACTCTGGCCTTAATATTGTTCAGAGCCATGTCCTCAGAGCAGCTGCCCCTGGCGGGGGGCTAGGACATCCCTGAGTCCGGGCTTACTTCAGCAGGGTACTGGCCCCTGGACTCAAATTGCTTTCTGAGCCCTATGTGTCCGGTTCTTTGTGCTTCCGCAGGGAGCTGCCCTGGTTCTGCTACCTCATCTGTTAGGTTCTCGTTTATTGAAAACTGTTTAATAAAAGTGTTTGCATTTTGTATTGGTGCATGTGGGTGTGTTTGTGTCCCCGAGTAGAGTCACTGCTTATATAGGAAGCTGTTTCCTGTGAAGATTAGAGATGGTTGTTCACTCTGGTTCCCAGGGCAGCTCCCTTTATGGTTCTCCTTGACTCCATGGCTAATATTCAGCAGGGAGATTGTACTGTTCATTAGTTATTGGCCTTACTGTGCCAACTGAGAGATATACTCATATCAGCCACTTTATAAACACTTTCTAGTCTCTGTTTCCATTTTTCCAAGTCAACATTCATCCCTGGAATAACGCAACTGTATTTTATTTAATCTTTTGTCTCTTTTTCCTACCAGGTGTTTCCTAAGGCCCCAGGGGTTATATCTGCTGGCCAAGGTCATATCTGGCTTGTCACTCTGCACTCAACTATGACAGGACTTAGGTTGGAAATTGTCCTTTCTAATGTCATCCTTAAACTTTGTCTCTCCTGTTCCTATTTGCTCTCCCACGAACACTAGAAACTACATCTCCTGACATTTTCAGACTCCTTTTAATTCCCACCTCCATTTAATGCCCAGAATCCTTGTAGCTCACATAACCCTTGTAGCCTATGCCACAGGCTACCACTTCTGCAGTCATTATTGACATCTTGCTCAGATTTCCTTCTTCATTGGAGGCCTGGACTCTTGGCTCATAGCCTCTCCCTTTTCTCCTATTCCTGTTACCACCAGCCATGTCTTAAACATTGTCAGTAGGTAACCCAACCAAAGCTGTATAACCTCTTTACTTCTAATGATCTTTTTTCCCCATTCCCATTCTGCTGTAGCAAGATGTCTGTGGTTCTACTCTGGATGTTGCCATTATGACATGTTGTCAGTATGAACCTCCAAAGCATGCCTCCTTCTCTCATTACTTCCACTTAGTTGTTCACGCTTTTAGCTTTGTGCCTCTATACTTTTAGATATTTTATAATCTAAACTTCTAAAAATTTTAAAAAGTTTTATTTAAGTAATCCTACACTCAATGTGGGGCTCAAACTCACAACCCCAAGATCAAGATTTGCATGCTTTTATGACTGAGCCAGCTTTTATGCTTTTATGACTGAGCCATGCTTTTATGACTGAGCCAGCCAGGTGCCCCTATAAATCTAAACTCTTAAGCCATTATATCCTTATTCTCAGTGACTTCCTTTCCTCTATAGAAATCTTAGATTGCATGTTTTGTTATTATTGCAAATCCCTTAAAAACACGATTGAGTACTTCATTGTCCGAACTAGTAGATGCATGTTGCTACTGAGCAATTGAAATGAGGCCATTATGACTGAAGAAGTTTTTATTTTTTTGAGAAATAAAAATTAATATATATATATTTAAGGTGTACAAAGTGATGCTTTGATATATGTACACATTGTGAAATGACTTTCACAATCAAATTAAAAAACACATCCATCACAAAACATAGTTGCCTTTTTCCTAGTGTGGTAAGAACACTTAGTATCTACTCTTTTAGCAAATTTCAAGTATATAATACAATATAAATTAAATATAATTACCCTCTTACATTTCACATATCCAGAAATTATTCGTCGTATAGCTAAAAGTTTGTTTTATTTGACCAATATCTCACCATTTCTCCCAACCCCAGTTTCTGATAAATACTGTTCTACTCTGATTCTATGATCCTGACTTTTCAAATTCTGACATATAATGAGAACATATAGTATTTGTCTTTCTCTAGCTCGTTTATTTCACTTATCATGGTGTCCTCCAGGTTCACCCATGTTATTGCAAATGGCATGATTTCCTTCAATTTCTTTTTATGGCTGAGAACCATTCTTTGTGTGCCTGTATGTGTATCACATTTTCTTTATCCATCTGTTGACAGACAAGTTGTTTCTATATCTTGGCTATTGTGAATAATGCTGCAGTGAACATGGGAGTGCAGATATCTCCTTGAGATCCTATACCAATGT
This sequence comes from Taxidea taxus jeffersonii, assembly GCA_003697995.1. Classification (NCBI taxonomy): domain Eukaryota; kingdom Metazoa; phylum Chordata; class Mammalia; order Carnivora; family Mustelidae; genus Taxidea; species Taxidea taxus. The sequence continues at coordinate 13,656 of ML094148.1, forward strand.
TCATTTCCACCAATAGTGGTACAAGGGTTTCCCTTTTCTCCACATCCTCACCAACACTTGTTCTCGCTTGTCTTTTTCATACTAGCCGTTATAACATGTGTGAAGAGATTTCTCATTGTGGTTTTGATTTCCATTTCCCTGATGCTTAATGATGTTGAGCACCTTTTCGTGTATTTGTGGCTATTTGTATGTCTTTGATAAAATGTCTATTAAGGGGGCGCCTGGGTGGCTCAGTGGGTTAAAGCCACTGCCTTCGGCTCAGGTCATGATCTTGGAGTCCAGGGATCCAGTCCCGCATCGGGCTCTCAGTTTCACAGAGAGTCTGCTTCTCTCTCTGACTTTTCCCCTCTCATGCTCTCTCTCACTTTCTCTCTCTCTCAAATAAATAAATAAAATCTTTTAAAAAAATGTCTATTCATGTCCTTTGTCCATTTTTTAATTGGGCTATTTTTTGTTTTGTTTTTTGCTAAATTGTATGACTTTCTTATGTATTTTGGATATTATACCGTTTTGGAAATATGGTTTGCAAATATAATTTCCTATTCTGTATGTTGCCTTTTTGTTTTGTTGAATGTTTCCTTCACTGTTCAGAAGCTTTTTAGTTTGATGTAGTCCCACTTGTTTATTTTTTGCTTTCACCATCTGCACTTTGGTGTCAAATCCTCCCCTCTCCCCCAAAAATTGCCAGGACCAATGTCAAGGAGCTTTTTCTCTGTCCCCCCTTCCACTGCCATGGGAGTTTTAAGTTTCAAGTCTTACATTTAAGTCTTTAATGCATTTTAGTTTCTGTGGATGGTGTAAGAGAAGGGTCCAATATCATTTTTTTTCACGTGATTATCCAGTTCTCCCAACACTGTTTATTGAAGAGACTCTTATTTCTCCATTGTGTATTCTCCATTGTCATAGAGTGCTTGACCACATAGGTGTGGGTTTACTTTCAGTCTCTCTCTTCTGCTCTATTGGTCTATGTTTTTATGCCAGTAATATACTGTTTTGATTATTATAGTTTGTAATATGGTTTGAAATCAGAAAGTGTGAGGCCACCACCTATGTCTTCCTTCTCAAGATTGCTTGGCCTACTCGAGTCTTTTGTGGTTCCATATGAATTTTAGGATTATTTTTCCTATTTCTATAAAAAATGCCATTGGAATTTTGATAGGGATTACACTGGGTCTGTAGATCACTTAGGGCAGTATGGACATTTTAATAATGTTAATTCCTCCAATCCATGAACACAGATATCTTTCCATTTACTTGTGTCTTCTTCAGTTTCTTTCATCAACATCCTATAGTTTTCAGTGTACAGAACTTTTACCTCAGTTAAATTTATTCTTATGGATTTTATTCTTTTTCATGCTATTGTAAATGGCATTGCATTCTTTCTTTTTCATAGAGTTCGCTGTTGGTGTATAGAAACACAATGGATTGTTATATATTGATTTTGTGTCTTGCACATTTACTGAATCCATTTATTCTAAGAGTTTCTTTGTAGAGTCTTTGGGGTTTACTACATATAAGATCATGTCATCTTCAACCAGAGACAGTTTAATTTGTTTGTTTTCAGTTTGGATCCCTTTTATTTCTTTTGCTTAGATGATATTTAGATTATACTTTATGATAGATATGAATCCTTAGTAATGGCTTCAAGCTCTAAGCAACTAGTTTCTTTTTAAAAAATTTTTTTACTTTTATTTTTTTTAATAATTTTTAAAGATTTTATTTATTTGACACAGAGAGAGAGAGAGATCACAAGTAGGCAGAGAGGCAGGTGGGGGGGGAAGCGGGCTCCCTGCTGAGCAGAGAGCCCGATGGGGGGGCTCGATACAGGGCTTGAGGCGGGGATCAATGCGGGGCTCAATCCCAGGACCCTGAGACTGTGACCTGAGCCAAAGGCAGAGACTTAACCCACTGAGCCACCCAGGCGCCCCAGGAACTAGTTTCTTCACAGGTAAAATAAAGTGAATGAAAGATCAAAAAACATAGTGTAGTATAGGCACTGGGATGAACACCTAGGAACCTGGGCTCTGATTAACTACCAGTCTGTTGCTCAGCAAGAAATTTTATGGTTTTGTCCCTCCTTCCCTAGTTACTTGATAAATGAGTAAAGTGTATTACATATATTTGGTATTCTTTCTAATTCAGTTTTACTTTCTGTTTTTCTGAAAATATCCAAATGCTTCTTTATTAAAATTGCTCACTAATAAATACTATTGACCTAATAGGTTATGATCTAAAGCAAAATTAAAAGAACTGACATATCTAAGGCAAATTTCATATTTTACTTGCTAATCCTTCATATCAACCACTACTTAATATAATCAATGTAAACTTTTGTAAATAAAATGTTTATTCTAACTCTACCTTTTTCCTTAAAATAGTTCAAACTTTTGCAAGAATGGTTTTAGTCCTGACATATTTGGCTAACTTTTTGTGAAAAGGTTTTGTAGTTTAAAAATAGATGTCAAGAGGTCTTAAGAACTGGTCCTGATGAGGGATGCTACACTTGGGAGATTGTTATTTCATTCACCTTGACTCTGACTAAATAGGAGGAGGGCAGGGAGAGAGGGAGAGAAAGAGAGATTGATTGATTGTGTGTGTGTATATGTGTGTATCTTTTGTTAGTTGCTGGTACCTAGTGAATGGGCAGGTGTGGCTTGTGTTCAATCATCAGAATACTTGGTAAGAACTGGGAGTTTATATAGAGCCTTTCTGAGATCAGGATGGGGTAAGACACTTCTGCCAGTGGAATCTTCCTTATATATAAGAAGTATCATTGCCTCCTGCACATCTCAGTCCCCTCAGAGATGTTTCTTGGCCTCCTTCTCTCAATTATAGGACTGTTCTCAGCTGTTGACTGTGCAGGAGGAATCTTCCCTCTATTGATAAAGACCTCAGTTCCTCAAACAATCAGTAACAAAATGCTGAATTCCTTTCCCAAAGTTCAAAATTAGTTAGATGAATGCTAAGCATACCTGATTCTTTATTTCAATTTGTCAAGAGAGGGAAAAAATACTCATTAGCACTATGCCTCTACACTCTACCCTGTGATCATCCTTTCACATTCAGGAGGACAAGGACATTCCCCAGCTTCCTGATTGCATCTCTTAACCTTAACTCTTTGTCAATTGAAGGTACAGCATTGATAATTCAAACATGCATTGACTAGTCCCTTAGCAACCATTGAACTCACTGGGTTAGGTACTAAACTATAATGTGGCAGATAATGTCTCCTGAAAAGAAAAGCTTTGAATTACACAATCTAAACTTATTGGAAGCTAAATCAAAATATGCCACATTTAATTGGTGTAAGAAGATTTTTCAAACAGATGGAATGTAGTGTCACTACAGCCTCCAGTAAGCTTAAAGTGGAAAATTCCTCCTTCTTTTCTTCACCTAAACTAAACCAGATTTGTCGTTCGTTGTCTCTCTGCTCTGCTTGAAATCGCCTTGCTTCTTTCAGCTCCGCCAGGGAAGTGCACACAACAGGCACTCCACCACTTAAGAATTCATTATTAAGGCAAGCAGAATCAGAAAGTCAACAGTGCTCTGAAATTCAGGGAAAAGGCACAATTACTCTAGCATTTTGAGGATTTCCCCTTACATTTGTGAGACTGAGGATTTATTCATATGGAAATCCAGTAAAGAGAGCTATATAATTGGCATTCTACGCCCAGGAAGGCTTTGGTTGTCTTTTCTGTCCTGGAGCACTAATCCCAAAAAAGGTGGCTGTTACACTTTAATGTGCAAAGGTGCCGTGTGTTTTCATTTAAAATACAGATTCCTCAGAGTCATATCTATTTTAGTTGGTCTGGCCTAGTGTGGTAGGAATAGGCCTTTTTAAACAAGCATCCCAGGAGACTTGGTACAAGTCGTACTTAGATTACAACATAAGGAAAACTGACCTAGATGACTTCCTAGAGTTTGGAGAAATGAGCTGATGCCAATAGACCCCATCTTGCTACAAACACAGAAATTCTGGATAAGATTTAATAGAAATTGGGGCGCCTGGTGGCTCAGTTGTTGGGCTTCTGCCTCCGGCTTGGGTCGTGATCCCAGGGTCTTGGGATCAGCTGGTGTTGGGCTACCTGCTCAGCGGGGAGTTTGCTTCTACCTCTGAACCTACCCTTCTCATGCTCTCTCTCTCAAATACATAAATAAATCTTCTTAAAAAATAAATTTTAGGAAGAAGATTTTGTCAGCAATTTATACACACAAGATCAAGGCACCAAAAATGTTTTTATATAACCACCACAGCCAATTAAACAAGGTAATAATGATTTAACAATTCACAGTAGCAACCAAAACTATGGATGAATGATGCTTCATTTTATGTCTCACTTTCCCTGGGCCACAAGGTGCCCAGACATTTGACCAAACATAATTCTGGGTATGTCTCTGAGGGTGTTCCTTGATTAGATGAACATTGAATTGGTAGACTGAGTAGAGCAATTTGCCCTCCATAATGTTGTTGGGCCTCATCCAATCACTTGAAGACTGTGATAGAACAAAAAAGGTCAAGTAAAAGGAAACTCCTGCTGTCTGATTATTCAGCTAGGACACTGGTCTTTACTGGTCTTTAGACTCAGCTAGGACACTGGTCTTTACTGGTCTTTAGACTCAGATGAAACCACCTCTTCTTGGGTCTCCAGCCTGCTGGCTTTTTGAATGGAATTTACAACACTGGCTCTCCTGGTTCTCAGGCCTTTGGATTCAGACTGGAAACTAGGCATCAGCTCACCCGTGTCTCCGGCTTACTGACTGCAGATCTTGGGACTTCTTAGCTCCTATAATTGTCTCAGACAATTCTTTATAATGAATGTCTCTCTCTCTTTCTCCAGATGAATATATACACAGATATACACACATCCTACTGGGTCTGTTTCTCTGGAGAACACTTGACTAATACAGTGTGTCCAGGAATTACTAAAATAATGTAGAAGACCTGCTCATGTATAGGAAGAAATTATATTGCTAGCTCTTCAGGGCTGAACCAACTGCACCCACAGGCTCAAGCCCATATCATCTTCTGTTTCAATCCTGAATAAAGCTGGAAGTATATCTACACCCCCTATTTTCCTCTCTCCAGCCCCCATATATGAGGGCAGTGGTTCTCAAAGTACAGTGCATGGACCAGCAACATAAGGATCAGCATCATATGAGAGCTTACTAGAAATACTTGACCTCAGATGTATTAAATTATAAGCACAAAATTAGATGTCCAAAATCTGTTTTTTAATATATTAAAATGCAGATGCTGATTCAATAGGTCTGGGGTAGGCCTGACAATCTGCATTTCTGATAAGCTCCTCTGTGATGCTGCTGCTCCAGGCCCTCGGTAAAACAGGTCTGGGATTTACAATTAAATCATCCTCCTGCATCTGAGGTTCCAGTTAAGCTGGTTAGACTCTTGTATGGCTTCCTCAGTGTTGACAACCAGACTTACCTTAGGGCATCACTCTTCGGAAACGTTCCTAATCCCTTCTCCCCCTGTTGTCCCCAAAGTCACATTTCTTCTTCCCTATAATCAAAATACTTCTCTTCCTAAATTTTTATTTATTTATTTAGAGAGAGAGACAATGCATGAGCTGGGGGAGGAGCAGAGGGAGAGAGAGAATCCCAAGCAGGCTCCTCACCCAGTGCAGAGACCGATGCCACAACCCCGAGACCACCGCCTGAGCCAAAATCAAGTCAGATGCTTAACCAACTGAGCCACCCAGGCACCCCTCAAAATACTTCTTTGTACAAGTGTGTGTGCATGTGTGCACATGTATATCCTCACTCCCTCACCCAGGCACCCCAGGTGGCTGGAAGTGGTGATTGTACATCACTACCTTGGACTTTTGACCAAAGTACCTATCCTGTGTACCATGCCCACAGGATACTGTAAGTCTACTCTGAATTTAAGTCTGGTGCATAATATCCCATTTTTATCATTTATTCAAAATAGTCCTTCATCCTAGGCCAGGTGAGTGTCTCATTAACTTGGCAAGTTAACTTAATTCCCAAGAGTCTGTGGATCATAATTTGAGAAAAAGTGCAATAGAATATAAAAGATGTTACTTTAGGTTAAAGGTCATTTAGTGTGCCCTTTAAACACAAATGGAAATGCAGGGGCTCTGGTACATGGGCAGAACTCTTTCAAAGGTAATAATCAAATAATTCATAATATGCTTTTATTAATATTTTTAAATTATTAACATGGAAATAAAGTACTTAATCCTCATAGAGATCTCAGTATAAAAAAACCAAAACACTGTCCTAGGGCAGTCCCTATAGTCCCAGTATGGTGGGTCAGTACATCCAGAGTATGGCTACTCTAATGTCTGTGTCGTGAGATACACTACAGTATAATGGACTGTTATTTTTCACAGAACTACAACTAAAAATTCTAAAATTTATATAGAACCACAAAAGACCCCAAATAGCTAAAGCAATTCGAAAAAGCAAAGCAAAGCTGGATGTATCACAATTCCAGACTTAAAGCTATGTTACAAAGCTGTAGTAATCAAAACAGTATGGTACTGTACAAAAACAGACACATAGACTAATGGAACAGATGGAAAATCCAGAAGTAAGCCCGCAATTATGCGGTCAATTAATCTTCAACAAAACAAGAAAGAATATGCAATGGGAAAAAGATGGTCTCTTCAAAAACTGGTGTTGGGAAAACTGGACAGCTACATGCAAAAGAATGAAACTGGACCAATTTATATTACCATATACAAAAATAAACTCAAAATGGATTAAAGACCTAAATGTGAGATCCAAAGCCATAAAAATCCTAAAAGAGAGCACAAGCACTAATTTCTCTAACACTGGCTATAGCAATTTTTTTCTAGATCTGTCTCCTGAGGCAAGGGAAACAGAAGCAAAAATAAATGATTGGGACTACAGCAAAACAAAAAGCTTTTGCACAGTTGAGGGAAACAACAAAATTAAAAGGCAACCTATGGAATGGGAAAAGATATTTGCACATGGCATATCCAATAGGGTTAGTATCCAAAACATATAAAGAACTTATAAAACTCAACACGTGAAAAACAAATAGTCCAATTAAAAAGTGGGCAGAACACATGAACAGATGTTTCTCCAAAGAAGACATCCCGATGGCCAGCAGATGCATGAAAAGATACTCAACATCTTTCATCATTAGGGAGATACAAATCAAAACCGCAATGAGCTATCACCTCACATCTGTCAGAATGGCTAAAATCAACAACACAAGAAACAACAGGTGTTGGCGAAGATGGAGAAAAAGGAACACTAGCACCTTGCTGGTGGGAATGCAAACTGGTGCGGCTATTGTGGAAAATAGCATGGAGTTTCCTCAAAAAGTTAAAAATAGAACTAGCCCTACAACCCAGTAATTGCACTACTAGGTATTTACCCAAAGAATACAAAAACACTAACTCAAAGGGATGCAAGCACCCTTATGCTTATGGTGGTATTATTTACAATAGCTAAGATACGGAAGCAGCCCAAGTGTTCCATCAATAGATCAATGGATAAAGAAGATGCGATTAGGGGCGCCTGGATGGCTCAGTGGGTTAAAGCCTCTGCCTTCGGCTCAGGTCATGATCCCGGGGTCCTGGGATCGAGCCTCACATCGGGCTCTCTGCTCTGCAGGGAGCCTGCTTCCTCCTCTCTCTCTGCCTGCCTCTCTGCCTACTTGTGATCTCTCTCTGTCAAATAAATAAATAAATAAAATCTTAAGAAAAAAGGAGATGTGATTATATCTATATTGATATAGATATAGATATATTACAGCCATAAAAAAGACTGAAATCTTGCCATTTGCAACAACATGGACGGACCTAAAGAGTATAATGCTAAGAGAAGTCAGTCATTCAGAGAAAGACAAATACCATATGATTTCACTCATATGGGGAACTTAAGAAACAAAACAGTTGAACAAAGGGAAAAAAAGAGGGGCAAACCAAGAAACAGACTCTTAACTATATATAGAGAACACGTGATGGTTACCAG
>ML094149.1:0-17620 GCA_003697995.1 Taxidea taxus jeffersonii
TTTTTTTTTTTTTTTTTTGGTCTGATTGATGTGGCTAGGACTTCTAGGACTTCTAGTACTATGCTAAATAACAGTGGTGAGAGAGACATCCCTGTTTTGTTCCTAACCATAGAGGAAAATCTCTCAGTTTTTCCTGGTTGAGGACAATACTAGCTGTGTGTTTTTCATATATGGCCTTTATTATATTGAAGTATGTTCTTTCTAACTCTAATTTTTCGAGAGTTTTTATTATGAATGGATGTACTTTGTCAAATGCTTTTTCTGCATGTACTGAAAAGATCATATTGTCCTTATACTTTCTTTTATTAATATGGTGTATCACATTGATTGATTTGTGAATATTGAACCACTCTTGCAGCCAAGGAATAAATTGTACTTGATTGTGGCAAATGATTCATTTAACGTACTGCTGAATTCAGTTTGTTAGTATTCTATTGAGGAATTTTACATCCATATTCTTTTTTTTTTTTTAAGATTTTTATTTATTTATTTATTTGTTAGAGAGAGAGCACAGGCAGATAGAGTGGTAGGCAGAGGCAGAGGGAGAAGCAGGCTCCCTGCCAAGCAAGGAGCCCAATGTGGGATTCGATCCCGGGATGCTGGGATCATGACCTGAGCCGAAGGCAGCTGCTTAACCAACTGAGCCACCCAGGCGTCCCTTACATCCATATTCTTCAGAGATATTGTCTTGTAGTTCATTTTTTATAGTGGAGTCTTTATCTGGTTTTGGTATCAGGGCAATGTTGGCCTCATAGAGTGACTTTGTAAGTTTTCCTTCCTTTTCTATTTTTTTGGAACAGTTTTCAAAGAATAGGTATTAACTTCTTTACATGTTTGGTGGAATTGCCCTGTGAAGCCATCTTGTCCTTGACTTTTGTTTCCTGGGAGATTTTTGATCACTGATGCAATTTCTTTGCTGGTTATCTGTGTGCTCAAGTTTTCTATTTCTTGATGTTTCAGTTTTTGTAATTTACATGTTTCTAGGAATGTCTCCATTTCTTCCAGGTTGTCCAGTTTTTTGGCATATGTTTTTTCATAATATTCTCTCATCATTTTTTTATATTTCTGTGGTGTGGATTGTTATTTCTCTTCTCTCATTTTTGCTTTTATTTATGTGGGTCCTTTCTCTTCTCTTTTTGATAAACCTGGCTAGGGCTTTATCAATTTTTTAAAAATTTTTTCAATGAACCATCTCCTGGTTTCTTTGATGTATTATATTTTTTAGTTTCTATATCATTTATTTGTACTCTAATATTTATTATTTCTTTCCTCCTATTGGCTTTAGGCTTTACTTGTTATTATTTGTCTAGTTCTTGTCAGTGGAAGATTACTTTGTTTATTTGAGATTTTTCTTTCTTCTTAATGTAGGCCTGTATTGCTATATACTTCCCTCTCAGGACAGCTTTTGCTGCATACCAAAGTTTTTGGACCATTGTGTTTTCATTTTTATTTATTTCCATGTATTTTTTTTTTAATTTCTTTTGAGATTTTCCGGTTGACCCATTCATTCCTTAGTAGCATGTTTTTAATCCATGTATTTGAGATATTTCCAATTTTTTTTCTTGTGGTTGACTTCAAGTTTCTTAATATTGTGGTCAGAAAATATGCATGGTATGATCTCGAACTTTTTGCACTTTTTGAGGCCTGATTTGTGACCTAGTATGTGATCTATTCTGGAGAATGTTCCATGTGCTCTTGAAAAAAATGTGTACTCTGCTGTTTTAGAATGGAAAGCTGTGATTATATCTGTTAGGTCCATCTGGTCCAGTGTGTCATTCACTGCCATTGTTTCCTTGTTTACATTCTGCTTAGATGATCTCTCTGTTGATGTAAGTGGGGGTGTTAAATCACTTACTCTTACTGTATTATTATCAATGAGTTCTGTTATGTTTTTTTAATATTTTATGATTTTATTTATTTGACAGACAGAGATCACAAGTATGTGGAGAGTCAGGCAGAGAGAGAGAGAGAGGAGGAAGCAGGGTCCCTGCTGAGCAGAGCACCTGATGTAGGGCTGGATCTCAGGACCCTGAGATCATGACCTGAGCCGAAGGCAGAAGCTTAACCCAGTGAGCCACCCAGGTGCCCTTGTTTTTTAATTGTTTTAATAGTTGGTATTAATTTTTGGTTTAATATTTAATATTAATTATTTAATATTTAATAAAACAGTTAATAATTGTCTTACTATCTTATGATGGGTGCAAATTTCTTGCAATTGTTAGATCTCCCTGTTGGATTTTCCCCCTTTATTATTATATAGTGCTCTTCTTCATGCCTTGTTATAGTCTTTGGTTTAAAGTCTAGTTCGTCCAATATAAGTATCACTACTCCACCTTTTATTGACATCCATCTGCATGATAAATAAAGTGAAATACCTTCACTTTCAAGCTTTCAATCTGCAAATGCCTTTAGGTCTAAAATGAGTCTCTTGTAGGCAGCATATAGATGGGTCTTTTTTTTTTTTTCTTTTAATACATTCTGACACCCTGTGTCTTGAACACTTAATCCATTTATATTCAGAGTAATTATTAATAGATATGTATTTAATGTCATTTTATTACTTTTTCTGTTGCTTTTGGAGATTTTCTCTGTTCCTTTCTTACCTTTGTCACTTTTGGTCTTACCTTTCCATTAAAAGAGTCCCTTTAACATTTCTTGTAGGGATGGTGTAGTGTTCACAAACTCATTTAGTTTTTGTTTGTCTGGGAAATGTTTTATCTCTCCTCATCTGAATTATAGCCATGCCACACTGAGTACTCTTGGCTGCAGATTTTTCTCATTCAGTGATTTGAATATATCACACCACTTTCTTCTTGTTTGCCACACTTCTGTTGAGAAATATCCAGCTAGCCTTATGGTTCTTCCCCTGTAAGTTAAAGATATCTTTTGTCTTGATGGTTTCAAGAATTTTTCTCAGTCATTATATTTCATAAATTTAATTCCAATATGTCTTGGCATTGACCTGCTTTTGTTGTTTTTGATGGGAGTCGTCTCTGCCTCCTGGAACTAGATGTCTGTGTCGTTCCCCAAATAAGAGAAATTTCCAGCTATTATTTCCTCAAATAAATTTCTGTCATATTTTCTTGCTTTTCTTCTTCTGGGATTCCTATAATATGAATCTTATTATGTTTAATGGAGTCATTGAGTTCTCTAAGTCTATCCTCATGTTCCATAATTCTTTCTCTCTTTTTTTCAGATTATTTTGTTCTCTATATCACTTATTCATTCTCTGCTTCTTCCAGACTTGTGTTCAAGCCTGTGTGTGCAAGCCTGTTTCCAATGTCAGTTATTGCATTTTTTATTTCTGGATCTTTTTAAACTATTTTATCCATGAGGAAGGGTCTCCCTAAAGTCTCCCCTTCTTTTCTCAAGTTCAGCTAGTATCCTTGTGATTATTGATTTAAATTATCCATTAGGCATATTAGTTATATCTCTTTTGCTTAGATCTCTGGCCATAACCTTATCTTGTTCTTTCACTTGGGATGCATTCCTCCATCTTGGCATATTGTCTGTCTTTGCTTTCTCTGTGTTAGAAAAGTCCATTATGTTTCCTGCTCCTGAGAGTGGTGGCTTTATGAAGGAGAGGTCATGTAGTGTCCAAGACCTGGCACTTTAGGGAGTTTCTCTGGTGTATATTGTGTGAGCTCTGTTATTGTGTTTTGGCTGCTCTATCTTTCAGGCCCATCATCTGCAGAGACTCTCCTTGCTCACAGTGTGCAGTGTTTGGTCCTTGGCCAGAATGTGGCAAGTTTTAACTAGATATGCTCTGGTCTGCTTTTTAAAATGAGGATTGATACAATTTTCACTAGAAATGAAGCCCTACAGAGCTCCGGTCAGTAGATGTGGTGTGAGAAGGGGTTTCTGTTGGTCTTCTGGGGAAGGGTACTGATGCATCGAGATGGAGGTAAGCTTGACCAAGGAGGGCAGTCCTGCTGAAGCACAAGGGTGTGGAACTTGGATAAGCAGTTTAGGCACCCAGTGTGGGCACAGTGTTACTTCCAACAAATGGTTCTATATTTATGCTGAGGTTTGGGGGAGAGCAATGGGGCCAGCCAGTGACTTTGTCCCTGGAGAGGCAACTCCATGAAAGCTGCCTCTCAGGGAAGCACTCTGAGAAGAACGAATAATCTCCCCGCTCTGTGTCTGAGATGTTTTTTTCAGACTGCTGTTTCCATACCATCTACCTCTAGGTTTTTTGTCTGCTTTCTCTTCAGTAACAGTGCAGTGTTCTCTGGGCTTTTTCCCACCCAAACCTCCTGACTTGTAAACCTCTAGGCTTTAGGGATGTGGTGTGGTTAAGGGCCTGCACTAATCTTCTGGGAGAGGGGTCTGCACTAGTCTTCTGGGGGAGAAGCCTGCCACTCTCTGGGACTGAGACAAGTTTGACTGAGAAGGGCAGTCCTGCCAGAACACAGGGATGTGGAACTTGGTGTATGGAAGTTAGGCAGCCAGTGTTGGGGTTGAGATGCTTTCCACAGATAGCTTGATGTTTATCCTGAGGTGTGGGGGAGGAAAATTTTGCCAGCCAGCTACTTTGTCTGTCCTTGGAGAGGCATCTCTATGAACACTGCCTCTCAGGGACACTGCCCAAGAAGAGCACGTAATCTCCCTACCATATGCCCTAAGCATTCCTTAAATTGTTGTTTCCATGACATTTGCCCCTGGATTGTTTCCCTGCCTTCTCTCCAGGAACAGTCCAGTGTCCTACAGGATCTATCCCAGCCAAGCCCACCAACACTTAAACTTCAATCTTTAAGCCCCACTGATTGCAAGAACTCACAAAATTCAACCCCTGTAATTTTCTAAGCCAATAGCTTTGGGGAAATGTTCTCCTGATATGCTCCCCTCTGTGGCCCTCTCTTGTCTTTCCACATAATCACGGTTCCCTCCCATCCAGAACACCAGCAATCCTTTCTCCCCCATACTTCCTACCTTCTTTAATGTTACTTTTTCCTCTCCCTTTATTGTGCAGTTTGTTCTGTCTGTCTTCAGCTTGATTTCTTGGATATTTTGAATATTTTGATAGTTATTTAATTGTATTTGTGGGATAAGATGAATCAAGGTCCTCTTACTCCTCTGCCATTTTATGTCCCTTATCACATTTAACATTTCTTACAAGCCTGGCATAGTGGTAGTACACTTCTTTTTCTTTTGTTTGGGGAACTATTGCTCCTTCAAATCTGAATGATAAACTTGCCAGGCAGAGTATTTTTGGTTATAGTTTTTTTTTTGTTTTGTTTTTATTTTGTTTTGTTTTTTCCTTTGGGCACTGAATATATCATGCCATTTTCTTCTGACCTGCAAAATTTCTGCTTAAAATCCAGATGATAACCTTATAAGTTTTCCCTTGTAGTTAACTTTTTTTTTCTCTCTTGATACTTTTAAGATTTTCTCTTCATCGGTAACCTTGACATTTTAATTATTATATGTCTTGGTCTAGACCTCTGTGGACTCATTTTGGAACTCTCTGTGCTTCCTGAACTTGTATGTCTATTTCCCTCCCTAGGTTAGGAAAGTTTTCAGCTATTATTTCTTCAAATACATGTTTTGCCACTCTCTTTCTTCTTTTCTTTTTGGGAACTTATAATGCAATTGTTTGTTCATTTGATGTTGTCTAAGAAATCCCTTAAACTACCCTCATTTTTTTTTAAAAATTCAATTAAACCTAACTAATGAATCATTGAACACTCATAAAAAACTAATTATAAAAAAATAATAATAATAAAAAAACTAATTATGTACTATACAGCAACTAACTAAGTGTAACAAAAAAAATAAAATAATATTTTTGCTGTTCAGCTTGGGTGCTCTATTACCTTGTCTTTCAGATCACTGATATATTCTTCTGCATCCACTAATCTACTGTTGATTCCCTCCATCTGGTGTATTTTTTATCTCAGTTATTGTATTCTTCAACCCTGATTATTCTTTTTTTTTTGTATTTTCTCTATTTTTGAAGGCCTCACTGAGTTCTTCCACTCTTATCTTCATCCCAGTGAATGTCTTTACAATGATTACTTTAAATACGTTATCAGGCATATTGCCTATCTACATTTCATTTAGTTTTTTGGGGGGAGATTTTAACTTCTTCTTTCTTTTGGAGCATATTCCTCTATTTCCCCTGATTTTCTGTGTTTGTTTCTGTGGATTAGGCAAAACAGCTACTTCTAAACTGGAAATGATGGTCTTGTATACAGTTGTCTCTTATGTAGATTGTGTGTACTTAGTGACTTTTGCTGGCTATATGAAGTTATGGCTGGCATGGGATGGGGGTCCTGAGGCTTTTCATGTAATAGCTGTCCTTTAAGAACAGGGAAAGTTGAAGTGGATACAGGCTGGGGTGTTTGGGGTTATATGCACAGGATAGCTGAAGCTGAATTGGGTGCAAACTGGTATGTCCCATATTCTCTGTTCAGGGGGTACCTTGGCAGGGTGGCAGGACCTGACATAGTGTGCAGGTTGGGAGCTCCTGAGCTCTTCCCACAGAGTACCCTGGCAGGATAGCTAAATCTGAAGTGGGTGCACACTAGGGGTACCCCACACCCTACCCACAGATGAAACATTGGCAAGATGGCTGAAGCTGAAGTGGTTGTAAACTGGGATGGTCCTGGACTTTCTGTTTAAAGGGCTCCCTGAAGAGGTGGCTAGAGCAAAGGTGGAATATAGATTGGGAGGTGCTATGGTGCTCTATGCACCAGGCATCCTGGCAGGATGGTTAAAGCCAGAATGGGCATGGTCTGGTATGGTCCCTGGGTTCTCCACACAATATTTGCCTTGGCAGAATGGCTAAAGCTTAAGTGGTTATTAGCCAGGGTGCCCCAGGACTCCCACACTGGTGGGATAGCTGAAGTTGAATTGGGTACAAGCTGGGGTGTCCCAAGGTGTTTAGCACTGTGGTTTACCTACATAGGTGACTGGAACTGAGGCTGACAGGGGCAGGAGTGTTCGAGGGCATTTCACATAAGGGGTGCTCTAGTGGAGTGGCTGAAACCAGTGCAGGAATAGACTTGGGGTTTCCAGGGCACTCCACACAAGGGACAGTTTGGCAGGATGGCTGGACCTAAAGCAGATATCAGCCAAGAGTTTCCAAAGTGCTCTGCATGTGGGGTGCCCTAGCAAGTTATCTGAAGCCAAAGTGGTGTGGGTCTGGACTGTTCTAGGGTGCTTTTGCTTGTGTCACCTTGGTGAACAGTTTTGATATTTTAATTACGTATCTTGGTGTGGGTATTTTTAGGTTTCTCTTATTTGGGTACTTTTGGCTTCCTAGATCTGGATGCCTATTTCTTTCCCCAGGTTAGGGAACTTTTCAGCCATTATTTCTTCAGATAAATTTTCTGGGTTTTTCTGTCTCTCTTCTCCTGGAATCCCTGTAACATAAATGTTAGTCCGCTTGATATTGTCCCCTAAGTTCCAAAAGCTATCTTCACTTTTTTCACTTTTTTTTCTTTTTTGCTAATATGATTGGGTGAATTCTACTGTCTTATGTTTAAGTTCACTGGTTATTTCTTCACTTTCATCTAATCTCCTGTTAAACCCCTGTACTGTTTTTTTCAGTGCAAGTATTGTATTCTTCAGTTCTGTCACTTATATTTGGCACTTTCTTATAGTTTCCATCTTTTTGTTGAAGTTCTGTGTTTATCCACCCTGTCCTAAGTTTGGGGGGCATGTTTATGGCTATTACTTTGAACTCTTAATCAGATAAATTACTTATTTACATTTCATTAAACTTGTTTTTTCCTTAGGTTTTACCTTGTTCTTTTGTTTGGAACATTTTCCTCTGTTTCATTTTACTTGATCCACTGTGTTGGTTTCTGTACATTAGATGAAGTAAGCACCTCTCCTAGTTTTGGAGTAGTGGACTTGTATAGGACATGATTCTTGTTCAACTGCCCCAGTTGTATCTCTACAGTCTTCACTGTATCTCAAACCTTTGTAATTGTCCAAATAGCCTATTATAGTTTTTTTTTCTAAGTATTTATTTGACAGAGATCACAAGTAGGCAGAGAGGCAGGCAGAGAGAGGGAGGAGGAAGCATGCTCCCCACTGAGCAGAGAGCCCGATGCGGGGCTCAATTCCAGGACCCTGAGACCCTGACCTGGGCCGAAGGCAGAGGCTTAACCCTGTGAGCCACCCAGGCGCCCGCCTATTATAGTTTTAATAGTCGCCAGTAGTTGAGAGTGTGTAAAGACCCATCAATGTCCCACAAGGGAGTGTTTCAGTCACCCCTAAGTTCAGGCTTATTGGAGTATGCAAGTATACATAGCCCTGTGTGGCGGCAAGCATAAGCCCTGCTAGCCTCCAGATCAGATGGGCTGGAGGTATCCCCTAGTGACAGTCACAAAAATTGGACTCCAGACAAGCATACAAGCTTCTTTCTGGGAAATACCAGTGAGATGGAGCAAGGAAGGGTGCAAATATAGTATCCCCTGGCCTATGTTCCCTGAGAGTACCTACATAGGCCACTATATATGTGCCAAACCTAAAGCTTGCTTCTCAGGCTTTAGTTCTAGGACAAGCAAATAGACCTCTTTCATAGACCGATTGAGGGTCTGTTTTTGTTTGCTGTTCGTGCAGCACCCTGGGGTGGAAGTCTGTGAAGAACTGTTTCTTTTATTGTTACAGTCCCTTGCGGCTCATGAACATAAAACCCCTAGCTTCTGGAGCCAAGAGATAAAGGGGCATTCCCTGGGTAGCAGCTGGAAAAAAACAGGGCACCAGACACAAAAACCAGGGTACAAGATGTGTGTAAAAGCTCCCATCTAGGAGATACTGGTGCTCTGGAGCACAGCAGAGGGAGAGCCCAAAGATGGTTCTTCCTAAGAAAAGGAAAAAAGAAAAAGATGGTGCCTGATAGATTTAGCAGGGCAGAAGAAGAATGTGAAAACAGTGCCCACTAGCCTCCATCTCTGGAAAGTATCCTAACAGTCTCCTGACCCTCCAGCTGGTGCTTTAAGATTAACAAATTAATCTCTTTCAGATAAGTTTGAGTGCTTTGTAAATAATTGTTTCTGTGCTGGGCCCTGGGGTGAGTGAGTCCATTCATGGGCCCTTTATGTTTCTCATATTCACTACAGCCCCATGGGACATGAGCCCCAATGATTTTTAAAACCCAATATTTGAAGGTTCTTCTCTTAGTTACAGGTATTAAAAAAAAAAAACTGGTGGTAACCAAAGAGGTGAATGAACCTTTTTCTCCTCAGGGAGAAGCTCCAGGTTTGTGAATTCTCCCTGATTGTACACTGCTGCATCAGGGGTGAGGTTTATGGTGAGATTGTGTCTTAGCTTGTCCTACCTGCTACCATATGACCTTTTTCTTGTTTACCCAATGTGATGAAATTTCTCAGGTAGTTTTCAGGTTTTGTACAGAGTAAATTGTTACATGTGTAACTGTAGATTTGGTGTTTCTATGGTGAGTTCAGTCCCTTCTTACATCACCATCTTGAACTACCTCCCCATATCAGCATTATTTGTAGCAGCTCAAAACAACTAAAATTTCCACCAACATATGGATGGTTACTGATACATGCTACAACATGAATAAACCTCAAAGTCATTATGCTGAGTGAATGAAGCCAGACACAAAAGACTACATATTGTATGATACGATTTATGTGAAATTTCGAGAAAACACTTGACTATAAAAACAGAAAGTAGATCAGTAATTACTTGTGGCTGGGTTCAGGTATGGAAATGTTTAAAGCAACATTGTAGTGAGGGCTACAGAAATGTTTACATTTACTAAAAGCCATTGACTGGTACCCTTACGTGGGTAAATTGTATGCCATGTAAGTTACAGCTTAATAAACCTGTTAAAAGTTAAAAAAAAATCAATGTCCTTGAGAAATTTACATTTGAGTGTAGGCATATAAGGGACAATACACAAAATAAATTAAATATAATGTAAGTTTTGCATACATACTCTATGAGCTCTTAATGTTTGCTTGTTTTTTTCAAAGCTAAAGTCATCACCCTAATCATTGAATTGTCTATGCATAAGTTTCATCTAGCTCAGAGAGATTCTGTTTTGCATTTCAAACCCATACAATTGATGTGAGATAGCTTTAAAAGGACCTGTGACTGGCTTACCTAATGTGAGAGAATTGCAGGTAAGTGTGGAAAGATAAAATCTAATTTTGGCCACACATCTTTTTTTTTAAAGATTTTATTTATTTATTTGACAGAGAGAGAGAGAGACCACAGGTAGGCAGAGAGGGAGAGGGAGAAGCAGGCTCCCTGCTGAGCAGAGAGCCGGATGCGGGGCTCAATCCCAGGACCCAGAGATCATGACCTGAGCCAAAGGCAGAGGCTTAACCCACTGAGCCACCCAGGCACCCCCCCCCACATCTTTTTTAAAACTTATTTTTTTTAATTTAAATTCAATTGGTCAACATCTAGTGTATAATTAGTTTCATATTGAGTTCAGTTATTTATCTATTGCATATAACACCCAGTGCTCATTACATCATGTGCCCAACTTAATGCCCAATCATCCAGTTATCCCATTCCCTCACCAACCTCCCCTCCAGCAACCCTCAGTTTGTATTCTATAGTTAAGAGTTGGCCACACATCATAATCTCCCATATACTGGGATTTTCTAAGAATTTATCAAGGGTAAAATTTAATTTTTACTTTCTTTAGGTTTGCCACCCCAGTCTCTTGATGGGCTACTGATTTTATAATGGCCTTAGATTAACCATCAATAACATATTCTTGCCACATAGTTGTTCTTAACTCTTGACTTTTCTTAGACAATTTTCAATGAACCCATTTTGTCTCCTTTAAAATGTCCTATTATCTCTATTTCTTGGGATACAAGTTTTTTCCCCATTTGTGTCAATGGAAGAACACTCATGGTGGTTAATTTTCTTATGAAGTTTCTAATTTCATTACTGTGCTTTTATCTGTAACAGGTGTTTTGTTTGTTTGTTTGTTTTGTTTGTTTGTTTGTTTTTTTGTGAGAGTCCTTGTTGCTGAGGACTGCAAATGCATTCCCTCAGAGTAGTTCCAAGTTTGCCTCTGCCAAGGCCTTACAAGTTTCACTGGTTTAGAACAAGTTTTTTTGTTAATTTCTTAGCTTAGGGGTTTATACCACATATGGGTTGTGTGAAATTAGAATCCACATCCATGACTGGTACAAGTTTAGAGTTCTGATTTCTCTTGAGTATCTCTTTTAATTCACGGCATGGCCCTCAACAGAGTGTGAATTTCCTGGCTGCTTTCCTGGACCAATGAGTAGTTTTCTCATCCCCTTTTCATAAATTTTCAGGCTTCACAGACCATTGAAGCTTCTATATTTTTGCTTGTATTTCAGTTCCAGCTTTACACTTTACATAGATCTGTGACTCTATGGTCTGACCCTAATCCCAAGCCCTTATATCCCTAATGTCCATATCTTTTTCTGATATTTCCAGGGGGTATTTAGCTTCAGTTTATGCTCCCTTCTCTGGGTTTGATTTCTCTTTTCATTTCTAAAGTCTGGGAATTTCCCTTACTTACTTTCAAGCTGGGCTAAGCATGCACAATCTTTGTTTTATTTTGTCCCACCTCTGTCTGTGTTTAGAACAAGAGCTGAGACTTTTCCACAGTAATTCCATCTATCATGTCAACTAGGTGTCTAAAGTTACATGACAGAAACATGTAAGTTGTATATCTTAGGCCTGAATGATCATGTTAATTTTATTTTCATCCAAGGAGTTAGAATTTTTATTTCTGTTACTGCTAACATAAATAGAGTTTCTCTTTTCTTCCATGGACTTATACTTACATTTGACTTTTACAAGATGGATGAAAAGCAGAGTGGATAACCCTTCCAGACAGTTCTGTCTCAGGCTTGATACTACAGGGTCTCTCCTGAAGAATGAGGGCACACAAAGCTGGCTAGCACCACTGTCCCACCCCACTGTGCTGTACTTACAAGGATACACTCCTCTGCACAGGCCCACCTCAGCCCTGGCACTGAAGGGCCCCTTCCACAGAGGACCAGATGTATGCAAAGCTTGTTAGCATCATAGCTCCAATGCCCCAACTCTGCACTGTTCTTTGGCTGATCCACACTCTCCAATATGCTCTTGGCCAGAACCCATACAGGATGATACTACAGGTCTAACAGTGTGCAAGCAGCCCCTACAATATCTAGCACCACTCCAAAGTGATTCTTTCTCAGAGAGAGAAAGCTAACCACATGCAACAGTGAGATGAAGACTCCAGGAGTGGGCTGGAGGCAGACAACTAGTCTGCCGGCAGGCCCTGCTCACCAACTTCTTAGGGTACTACATAGGGAAAGTGCTCTGCAATATGGTGCTACTGCATCTCTGGTAAATGGTTAGTCTGATTCAACTCAAGCCCAGCACATCCCCAGACTTGCCCACTAACAGACAGGGACCAAACACTGTCCACAGCAGGCAATGAGAACCATTGCAGGTGACTGGACTGAAGGGAAAAAGGCTCCACCATAACAGCAGGGCACATGCATCACACATAAGAGATACCCCTCAAGTGCAAAGTTGTGATGAACAGGGGACACTGCACTGCAGGGCACTAAAGTGTCTCTTCTTCACAAGACCATTATTTTCAAGTGCAAGAGTCATAGTTGCCTTTCCTAACACAGAAAAACAGAGGCAGAGAGTTAGAAAAAATGAGGAGACAGAGGAATATGTACCAAATAAAAGACCATGACTCAATCACATCAAGAGACCTAAGGGAAATAGAGATACTTGATATGTTTGATAGAGAATTTAAAGCAATGGTCATAAAGATACTAGAATCGAGAAAAGAGTAGAGGACATTAAGAAGACCCTTAATAATGAGATTAAAAAAACAAGCAGAGATGATGAACACAATAATTAAAATGAAAAATGTACTACATGGAATAAATAGTAGACTAGACAAAGCAGAAGAATGAATCAGTGATCTAGAGGACAGAGTAATGGAATGTAATCAAGCTGAGTAGGTGAGAGAAAAAAATATGCAAAATGAGAATAGACTTAGGGAATTCAGCAACTCCATCAAGCAAAATAACTTTCACATTCTAGGGATCACAGAAGTAGAGTATGAAGAAAATGGGGCAGAACATTTACTTGAAGAAATAATAGCTGAAAATTTCCTGAATCTGGAGAAGGAAAGAGAAATCTAGATCTAGGAGGTACAGAGATACCCTAACAAAATCAAACCAAGGAGGTCCACACTGACACATAGTAATGAGTATAGTAAAGTAGTGATGAATAAAGAATGTTAAAAGCAGTAATAGAAAAGAAGACAGTTACATACAAGGGAAACCCCATATCAGTGGAAAATTCACAGGCCAGAAGAGTGGCATTATATATTCAAAGTGCCAAAGGGAAATAAATTTGCAACCAGGAATACTCTATATAGCAAGGCTATCATTCACAACAGAAGGAAAGATAGAGTTTCTCAGACAAACAAAAACTAAAGGAGTTCATGACTATCAAACAAGCTCTAGAAGAAATATTAAATGGTACTCTTTGAGTGGAAAGGAAAGATGATAAGCAAGAGTAAGGAAAGTAGGAAATACAAAACTAGTAAGAATAAATATATCTGTAAAAATTAAAGGACTCACAAATAAAAGGATGTTAAGTATGACACCATATACCTAAAATGTGGGGAGGAGAGGAGTAAAGAACAGGTCCAAACTTAAATGACCATCAATTTAATATAGACTGTTATGTAGATAAAATGTTATATACAAACAAAATGGTAACCACCAATCAAAAATCAGTAATAGATATGCAAAAAAGGAGAAAGGAATCCAAGTATATCAAAGTATATCATTAAAGAAAACCAAGTAATCCAAGAAAAGAGAGCAAAATAATGAAGGAATGGAGAAAAACTACAAAAACAACCATAAACCAAGCAACAAATTTGAAATAAATACATACTTATCAATATCACTCTAAATGTAAATGGACTAAATGTTCCAATCAAATGACTTAGGGTGATGGAATGGATAAAAAAAAAATGACCCATCTATATGTTGCATATGGGATTCATTTTAGACCTAAATACACACACAGTTTGGAAGTGAAGGGATGAAGATGCATTTATCATGCAAAAGGATGTAAAAAGAAACCTAGGGTAGCAATACTTATATCAGACAAATTGACTTTAATAAGAGACTATGAAAAGAGACAAAGAAGGATGCTATATAATAATAAAGAAGACAATTCAACAAGAAGATATAACAGTTGTAACTATTTATGCACCCAACATAGGACCACTCAGATATTTTAAAAAGTTAATAAAATATGAGTTAATCAATTGGTAGTAAAACACGGATATTAGGGGACTTTAATACCCCACATACATCAATGAAAAGATCATCCAAACAGAAAATAAACAAGGAAACAGTGGCTTTTGAATGACATATTTGGACTGAACAAATAATTGGAGTTGGTTCTTTGAAAAGATCAACAAAATTGATAAATATTTAGCCAAACCCATCAAAAAAGAGAGAGGACTCAAATAAATAAAATCAGAGATGGAGGATAAATAACAACCAACACCAAGTAAGTACAAAAGATTAAGAGAATATTATGAAAAATCATATGCTAGCAAATTGGACAACCTAGAATAAATGCATGCATTTCTAGAAATTTATAACTTCCCAAAATTGAATCAGAAAGAAATAGAAAATTTGAACATGCTTATAACCATCAATGAAATTGAAACAGTAATTTAAAAACTAATAAACAAAAGTCCAGGAACAAATGGCTTCACAACGAATTCAACCAAACATTTAAAGAGGAGTTAAAACCTATTCTCAAACTATTCTAAAGAATAGAAGAGAAAGGAAAACTTCCAAATTCATTTTATGAGGCTTGAATTACCCTGAAACGAAAAAGCAGATAATGACAACACACAAAAAAGTGATCTATAGTAGGCCAATATACCTCATGAACACAGATGCAAAAATGCTCAACAAAATATTAGCATACCAAATCCAACAATACATTAAAAAAATAATTTGCCGTGATCAAGTTGGATTCATTTCCAGGATGCAAGGGCAGTTCAACATTCCGAAATCAATCAATGCTATACATCACATTGGCAAGAAAAGGATAAAAACTATATGATTATTTCAGTAGATGCAGAAAAAGCATTTAACAAAGTAAAACATTCATTTATGATAAAAACTCTCAACAAAGTATGTTTAGAAGGAACATACCTCAACCTTATAAAGACCATATATGAAAAACCCACAGTTAACATCATACTCAATGAAATCTGTTGCATTTCTATACACCAATACTGAAGTAACAAAAACAGGAATTAAAAAACAATCCTACATGCAATTGCACCAAAAATAATAAAATACATAGGAATAAACTTAACCCAGGAGGTGAAAGACCCATACTATGAAAATTTTAAGACATTGATGAATAAGTTGAAGATGACACAAAGAAATGAAAAGATATTCCATGGTCGTGGATTGGGAGAACAAATGTTAAAATGTCTATATTACCCAAAGCAATCTACAGATTTAATGCAATCCCTATAAAAATACTAATAGAATTTTTTTACAGAACTAGAACAAATGACCCTAAAATTTCTATGTAAGCATAAAAGACCCTTAATGGCCAAAGCAATCTTGAAAAAGAAAAAGCTGGAAGTATCATAATTTTATATTTTAATTATACTACAAATCTGTAGCAATCGACACAGTATGGGACTGGCACAAAAAAGGACATATAGATCAAGAGAACAGAATAGAAAATCCAGAAATAGACCTATGATTATATGATCAACTAATATTCAGCAAAGGAGGCAATAATATGCAATGGGAAAAACTTTCTTGAAAAAACGTTGTTGGGAAAACTGGTCAGCAATATGCAAAAGAATGAACTGGATCACTTTCTTACACCACACACAAAAATAAGCTCAAATTAGAAATGGATTAGAGACCTAAATATGAGACCTGAAACCATAAAAATCCTAGAAGAGAACACAGGCAGTAATGTCTCTGACATCGGCCATAACAACATTTTTCTAGGTATATTTCCTGAGGCAAGGGAAACGTAAGCAAAAATACACTATTAGGACTACATCCAAAACAAAAGCTTCTGCATAGCAATGGAAACATCCACAAACTAAAAGACAACCTATTGATTGGGAGAAGATATTTGCAAATGTCATATCCAATAAAGGGTTAGTATCCCAAATATATTTAAAAACTTATAGAAATCAACAACAACCCCCCAAATAATCTAATTAAAAATGGTCAAAATACATGAATAGACATTTTTTTCTGAAGACATCCAGATGGCCAACAGACACATGAAAAGATGCTCAACATCACTCATCATCAGGGAAATGCAAATCAGAACTATAATGAGATAATACCTAACACCTGTCAGAATGGCTAAAATCAAAAGTACAAGAAACAAGTGTTGGCTAGTATGTTGAGAAAGGGGGACCCTCTTTTACCATTGGTTGGAATGCAAACTGGTGCAGCCACTGTGGAAAACAGTATGGAGGTTCCTCAGAAAGTTAAAAATAGAACTACCCTATGATCCAGTAATTGAACTACTGGGTATTTACCCAAAATTTTAAAAGAACACTAATTCAAAAGGATATATGCATTCCTATGTGTATTGCAACATTATTTACAATAGCCAAATTATGGAAGCAGCCCAAGTATCCATTGATAGATAAATGAATAAAGAAGAGGTGCTGTGTGTGTATGTGTGTGTTGTGTGTATGTGTGTGTATGTGTGTGCGTGTGTGTGTGTGTGTGTGCAGATTCTGCTAAGGTCAGGAACAAAACAGGGATGTACACTCTCACCACTTCTATTTGATATAGTACTATACACACACACACATAAACACACACACGCACAATGGAATATTATTCAGCCATAAAAATCTTGCCATTTGCAGTGACATGGATGGAGCTAAATAGTGCCAAGTGAATGCTAAGTGAAATAAGTCAGTGAAAGAAAGAAAAACACCATATGATTTCACATATGTGGAATTTAAGAAAACAATTGAGCAAATAAAAGAGAGAGAGAGAGACTAACCAAGACACAGACTCTTAACTATAGAGAACGATGTGATGGTCACCAGAGGGGAGAAGGGTGGGGGGATGGATGAAACAGGTGATGAAGACTGAAGAGTATACTTAGCATGATGAACACTGAGTAATGTATAGAATTGTTGAATCACTATTTTGTACACCTGAAAGTAATATAACATTGTACATTAACTATACTGGAATTAAAATAAAAACATAACTTTTTAAAAATGAGCAGTGGATAGTTGTGATGCCAATGTAAAAGCCACTTACTTCTTGCTATTCTTTATGCATTTGAGTTTGTACTTTTAACTTTCAAGAGATTTTTTCCTTTAGTAGAGAATCCATAATTATGGCACACACCTTTTGTTCACTTGTAGATGACATGCTGAGAGTGTCCAGAGCTGCACACTCCAATCTAGTAGGTCGGTGTTAGGACATAAAATACATAGGGGGATGTTATTTTTGTTATGAGGCACATTGTCAGGAGCTTTTTTCTAATAATGTGCTGAAGTTTGTAAGTTCCTCAAAAATTTACAGCAGTACTGAGGAGATATATATATATATATATATATATATATATATATATATAT